>BCLG01000878.1:0-41465 GCA_001602295.1 Zoysia matrella
GCTTGTTCTCGATTGCTCGCAGGTTCAGGGTTGTTCTTGGCACAGCAAGAACAACAACAAATCGGAGCCGGTGTACCTGTTGCTAAGGCGCAGCAACCCTGTTGGTTGTTGTAGTCGGACAGCCAACGTCGAATCCACCCCAAATCGAAGCTATCCTCCTCTCATCGAAAGATCGGGATCAGCCACTGCCATACCATAAACTATAACAAAAGAAAACCTAAGTCTTTTTGGTGGCGACTGGGACCTTTAAATAGGGTGGAGGACGACCAGGGGGTGCTAGAGTCGTCCTCAAACCCTAAGACGCGCCCCTAATGGGCTCAACTTGATACACGGGCTATCGGCCTAAGTTGGGGTGATATGGCACCTTTTGAATTGGAACGATAATTGCCGCTAACTCGGATGTGATATGAAGGTGAGGCCGGATCCATTCGAAAGTAGACTTGATGAGCTTTCCATAATATACTTAAACACCCAAATTGGATTCCATATGAATTCATGGCTTTTGTTGCAAGTTTGTACTGTTTTGCAGTTCGAATCCTCCATGTGTGAATATTTTCATTGACGTCCTCATCAGAGGATATGATGTCCACATCATTCTAACCCACTTGAATTAGAGTCATCCTCGACTCTAAGTTCCGACTCAAAGTTCAGAATGTAAAAGTGCCACTCCAATATGCCCTCGTAAAATCATAAAGGGGTAGAGGCCATAGAGATATGTATGTGGTCTTATCAAACCTCCTCCTACCTGAGGTGGAGTCGGTTCCAACCTGGGGTCAAATAAGTCCCAACCAAGGTGGTCCCCGTCTTTTGAGCCCTGTTTTGTAGCTGGGCGCTTTACCGGCCCGAGCCTTACTCTGGTGGTGAGCCTCTCTTGTGGGATTTTGTCCGGATGGGCCAGGATTAAGATACCCAGTCACATGATCTTGACACACGCCTATGTCCCTTAAAAAATGGCAAACGAACCTTGGTGATTATGGCCACGTTTTTTCCCTAATTGATTATATAATCCATATTGTAATCTGGAGATTATATAATCTGCATTTTATTCTAGAGATGCATGGCAAGGTTGTGTAGTTGTTTCAAACATGATATGATTAGTGTTCTTTTGCAGATTATAATATAAAATAAGCACCTATGAGCAGCTTATTCGATTATAATAATCTACGCTTGAGATGAAATAAGCTATCAAAATAATCTATCCTGTTTGTTTACCTCCACACATTATGATCTCTAATTTATATAATCTGATAAATTATAATCCCAAACAACTAGGCCTATAGCTCCATGAGGCAAGGGAACAAGCACAGCTAGGTGATTTACAACTTTTGTCCATAGTTTGTTGATCCCTATACGCAAGCAAACGCGTTGCGATCCCACCAGTCGCTCATCCCGCTGCTCTCTCGCTAGAAGGGCTACTCTCATGGGTGGGAGTGGGTCCCACTCCTCTAGCAAGTTAGTAGTGTCGGAATCATGTACCCCAGGTACTTGACGGTCTGCACTCGTACATGTAAGACCCCGAGTTAGAGGTCGGACGGCAGCGTTCGGGCGCGCGGTCCGACCCCCAAGGTGACCTACGAAAGTCGCATCAAGTCACGAAGGCGTCGACCTTCGAGAACTGACCCCTGGGGATCGACCCCTAGGAGGTAGTTACGCCATAATGGCGTATTTACTCCAGCGGCCAACTGCTAGCTGCCCTGACGGGACGGGACGAGATTCACCACGGCGGCATTCCAGTAGAAGCCGCAGTAGTCGACGGACAAGACCCGACGGCACTGTGGCTGACACAGCAGTGCCGGACAGGCGCTATAGTGCCCGCCGCTGCGTGCGACGCGACGGGTCACGCCCGCGCCTGGGCAAAGCGAATGATGGCGACGACAGCGGAAGTGTCCACCTGTCGGTGAAGCGACAAGATTGCGTAGAACCCACCATCTGTAACCCCGGGCTGCCCTATATAAGGAGGGCCCGGAGAGCGATAGAAAAACAAGAGACGAACGAACAACAAACCAACGAGCTAGACAACGAACACCACCAGAGCCCAGGGTTCTCGCATCCCTCCTTGCGAGCAACCCCTCTCATTCGTGCTTCAGGCACTTTCGCCCCATTCCGGATCCTCTCGCGAAGAGAGAATCCGATCCTTGTACTATTATCGTCGAGATAATCCACTCCCTAGATGTAGGGTATTCCACCGCTCGAGGTGGCCCGAATCAGATAAAAAATCCTCTTGAGTCTTCCGTAGATTAGGCCATATCGAATATGAAGGCACACCGCTCCCACGATCGTATCTTTGTACTGTGTCGGTGGTCAGAACGCCGACAAGTAGATCGAGTCCTGGTTTAGGATTGAGTCTTCTCCATTCCAATCTTTTTTATTGGGGATTTGCTTCCTCTTCTTCCTCTCCGGCATGACAAAGAGGTACGGTAGATTTGATCTCTCCATGAAATCTGCAATGAAGATGATGGTGGCGGGGAAACAGTCACGGGCGACGCACCTCCACGTCAAAAGAGACAAGTTTAAATTTAATTTAAATTTCGGACATAAGAAAAAATAAATTTCATTTTGCGAGTCCATACTTCCATAATTCTTAAATTTACATAAAAATTATGTTAATTACATCTCCAAGGAGAAAACCCCTGATTAATAGTTCCAAATAAAAGAAAATTATATGATGGTCACAACATATTACTATTACAAAACTAGAAAATGAAAATAAAACTTCAATCTTGTCGCTTTCGATGAATGCTTGACTAAGAACTTGATTTGACATATTTCATGTGCAAATATAATGCACGTACTTTCTTTGAGATTTGTGCATACTATATACTTTTTTCATTTGCGGATATAAGCATATTATTCGTTCATTTAGCGAACATTTAATATATGCTTATGGCATAGCATTTAGTTGAACATGACCCAAATATGTAGGATCATATAGGAATATTTTCATTATTTGATTTGACATGTTCATTTTATTTTCAGACATGACACACGTGTGTGTATATGGGTGCATACAAATTACTTTGACACTTAAGCATGGAGTCTCGTGGTATATATACTACAGCTAGACAATTTTAATGGCCAAGCTAGCTGCAATAGATATATATTGCCAAGCGGTATTTGAATTTAATGAATTAGCATATATAACCAATATATGATGATGACTTAGGTTTGGTTTAGTGATACCTCTGTGCATGAAAAGAGTATTTCAATTATATAACAATGACCAAGCTTATTATATGCTCACCATGATGATATAATGATTTTAGGAGTGCGGTATGATCGGATGATGCACTGGTTGCACAGCTACAATCATTTTCTTAGTAAACAATATTGTATCTTTTGATGACACGGTGCTAATTAACATGAGATAGCAACACGCGCGTGTGCAACATGCAAGAGCATTTGACCTTTTTAATACATATCGTTATCACCCTGTCACATATTATTTTATTGTTATGATTAACCGTCTACCGGCATATCCAAATAGCAATGCTTATATGCTAAGCATGATGAAAATATTGGTGTCATGATGTTGATAAATGAAAAAAGACCATGTGCATGAGATGCAGGAGATTTATTTTATCAATGTTTTTCTTCAACAGTACTTAAGGTAGAGATAAAGGAATAACGCTGCGCAAGCAAGCTTAGCATCGGCTGTCGGACATAACTTGCATGCCAGTCGCCATGCTTTTAATGCGGTGTTTCCATCCACTATTAGGACGGTGCCATTTACTTATTAGGATGGTCTTTTCATCTCATCGTGATGTGTATTCATTGGCCAAAACGACAAATAAGGTCTTAAATATCTCAACTGTGGTTTGTACTCATTGGTCAAATAGACAAATGAGGTCTTGTTTTCTATGATCCGGTAGAGATCAGACCAAATGCATTGGAAGGTCCAAATCCACTAGCCGCCAAAGTCGACAGAAGGCAAAAGCCAGAACCAGGAGGGAGGCGGGAGCCAGACGAAATGCCAGCGGCCACGCTGAACGTTTGTCACCTTCACAAACCTTCCTTACGGCAAACTCTTGAAGATGATGCTGGCGCACAGAAACTTGTCGATGAGACGACAGTTTTGAAGAAGCTTGCCGATGCGGTGCTGCTGATGCCCTTCACTCTTTCCCGGGCTTTCAACGCAGCAGCTTGCCGGTGTTGATGTGTCAGTATGCAGGGTTGCGTGTGGGGTTGTGTTTTGGCAGCCTTGCGGCAAGATGTATGCGAGAGCAGGGTTCCCTGCGGTGAATCATGACCAAGTATTTATAGAGCCAGGAAGCAGTAGTTTGTTTTGAGGCTCTTGGACGTGGTTAGCAGCAGTGGGGCGCGCGGACGTCGAGCGGTTAGCGGCAGTTGCACGCTCACGACTTGTCGTCTCATGCTGGGATGTGGGCACGAAAGAGCATGCAGTTTCCAGCGCGGCCGCAATTTCAAATCATAATATTTATTTTCTTTGATGAGTGATCGTCAGCGCGCGCGTTGGCGGTTCTGCTGGGCGCATCGGTACGTAGTGCTTTTGTTCCTGTGAGTGCGCAGTGAGCCAAAATTTGGTTTGAATCCAGCAGCAAAGTCTGCTGGTTCGATTGATAACCGAGAGCAAGTTTTGTTGGGCTGCTGCCATTTGGGCTTTATTACGTGATTCAGAGGAGAGCCTGATTAGTTTCCGGCCATTTTTTCGTATGGCCGCGTATATATGTATTATTTCTTATGAGGGACTATTGATATAGTTTTAGCTTTTGCATACTTTCACTTAGCTACTTCATTTTGTTTTAATGGCAAGCACATATATCTATACGTGCCATCCATAGCTTTTAAATTTTGATTGACCAAGATATGATTGTTTTCATCTATGTTTATTTATTTATTTATATTTGTATTATGTCAAGTGTATTGGACATGTTTGCATATTCATATTTCGCCATGGTGTTCCTTTAATTTTCTCATCATATATGAGGAATGTAATTGACAATGCTAGATTTTTTTATTATTGTTGTATATGAATTTTCAAAGGGCGTATTCTATTTATCACCATTGATTTAACATTACATCTTCGGGTCTGCCAAAATTTGTGTCAACATCCCCTCGAGGTCCGGGTGCGGAAAATATATGTTGCCAGATCCGGAGCTTGAAATTGAATTTGACACAATTTTTTTTCACTATTTTTTTAAGCAAACTTGTTCAGGAACGTTTGCCCCCAGCGTAGTTTTTTTTAGCTGGTCATATATGATTTTATGGTCTCATAGAACAGACCAACAACAACACTTGTTTATTTATTTTGATATGAGGCTGGTATTTTATACTCGCAGACCCTTAGAGTGTATTTTTTTATTGGCCATAGTTTAGATCCTATGCTTTATTTTTTTATGTTCATATCTTATATTGCTTACAATTTAAGCTTTTAAAACATTGGAGTGTATTTTTTTGGTTATTTGATAGGGTTTGAATGTTCGATCTTTCGGTGAGGTGATAAATATCAATTTGGTGGAGTCGACCTTCACGATCCGACTACAAACGAACAGGTCGTGTGCGCCTTAGCAATCGCAGAACCAATTTCGAATGGTTATTCACCGTGCTGGACAGCAAGATTAACCTGATCACGAAGATCAATTCCTGCAACCAATCGAAGAACAAGTAAGAACAAGATTGAAAACAAAAATCTCTCAAATGTGGAGTTCTCAAAAATTGTCTAACAGGTGGTTATTGGACACAACTGAAGATTAGAAAGTTTGCACAAGAGTTATATTATAACAAAATAAAACTCAAATGTTCTTGGTGACGACTGGACCTTTAAATAGTGTGGAGGGCAACCAGGGGGTGCTAGGGTCGTCCTCAAACACTAGGACGCGTCCCTGATGGGCTCAACTTGATACACGGGCCAACGTCCCAAGTTGGGATGACGCATCACCTTTTATATTAAAACGATGACGCTGACCAATATGGTATAAAATTGAGGCTGGATCCATTCGAAAGTAGACTTCATCAGCTTGCTAGAATGTATTTAAATACCCAAATTGGATTCCATATCATGTCCTGACTTTGGTTGCAAGTTTGTACTGATCTGCAGTCTGAATCCTCCGTGTATAAATATTTCCGTTGAAGTCCTCACCGAAAAGTATGATCTCCACATCATCCTCCCCCTGAATTAGAGTCGTTCTTGACTAAGTTCAGATTCCAAAATTGCAACTCCACCATACCGTCGTGAAATCATGAAAGGTGGAGACCACGGAAATATGTATATGATTTCATCATCTTCCTCCACTTGTTTTGGAGTCGTTATCGACTTAAGTTCAGATTGCAGAACCGCCACTCTGCCGTGCCCTCAACAAATCATAAAAGGTGGCGGCCACAGGGGTTTTCTGATGCGGTCAAAGCGGTGCAGCAAGGAGATATAAGATCTCATCATTCTCCTTTTCTGATGCGGTCAAAGCGGTGCAGCAAGGAGATACAATAACTTCTCTTGCTTCACGAGTTGCTCCTATTGATACATCACAAAAGTAGAGAAACTTTACAAGACATTGTTAATGTTAGTGAATGTTGTTGTTTGATCCTGTTTTTGCATTTCAAAATAGTATTTCATATTAGTACATATGACTGTTTTAGACACTAAGAAAATCTCCAATGTCATCATATTTGCCAATTGCATAAAAAACATAATAGCTAAAACATTGCAAACTGCAATTCTGAAATAATATTTTCTCCAAATAGTTCAAGTTAGAAGAAACATCAAATTCAATATAACCTAAAGATGTTAAAGAAGATTTGTGCTCCAACTTTGCTTCGTTAATATCAGTGCAATGAAAAAATCTATTCTCAACATGTACGTACGCAACAACAACATTTTCAACTCCATACACTAGTTGTGTTTTGGGGATTAAAGAAAAGATATATTCTATTGTTCTCTATCGTTGTCAATGTCATCCTCAGAGTAGTTCTCGTCATTAACTTCCGCTTCCTCTATCTGTTGTGGTCGACGTATCTCAAAGGTTGTCATACGAGTTGAGAGACGCTGTAATTCCTGGTTCGTTGTCCGAAAGAGCATCTCTATTGCATTGAATTGCTCGGTCATCCTCTGTTCGAACTTAGCAAGAGTATCAGCAAGTTGATTTTGACTGACACATTTAGCGAAGTCACTCGGAGAGTTGGTAGCTTCAAAAGTTTCATCCTTATTACTTCTAGACTTACCATTTTCTGCTATGGTTAGAAACAACAAAGAAGCAAAGCAGTATATTATCCTTACACTACGGTGGTGTGAGATATACTGTGATAGATCTGCAAAAAGAAACGACTTACCGAGTTCTTACGCAGTTCTTATCAATGCAAGGTAAAAGATGGTACAATTGGTGACGGGATCAACCAGGGAGTCGTAATTCCACAATTGCAGGGTCAAAATAATGATCAGTGAAACACAATTCTATAACAGATAGTAGTGTTGAATAAGTGTTCGAAGTATATAATTCTAGTTGCTGGTCGACTCTTATGAAAAATCCAAAAGTGAAGGGTCAGCAACAGATATGGCTCCAAAAATCAGCAATCAGTACGATGATGTCACTTTTTTATTTTTCTTTTGAATTTTCACTATTTTCCTATTTTCTAGAGGCACAAAAACAGCAACACCAAAAAGTTTTAGATCGATATAATAAAGGATGTGTTCTGTGAAAAATCATGAAGACGTCTGAAATTGCATGCAAAAACATGCAAATTCACAAAGGTCCACTTCTAAGGGGAATTTGGCCTTGAAATTTTTTTTAACTCTAACGAAGTCGAGGAGAGCCAGGTGCGCCTTTTTGTTCTGAAAATTTGAAAAAAATGCGCCAATACCGAGTTCATATGCAAAAGTTATGCCCGTTTTACTAAAAGGTGCCCGAGATACGTTTTTGGAGGGTGTGAAGCGCAATCGAGATGCAATAGGGTGGCAATTTTATGGATGATTGAGTAGCGGATAAATATAGAGAGGTGGATCTATGAAGGATGGATCTGTTTGTGATCGAAATATGGGCTGAGTGGGTGCGATAAAATTTTCATACAAAAGAAACAATTAATAGATATAACATGATAACAGATTGAAAAAAAATAGTTGAACAACAAAGGAAAATACATGGATGTAGAAAGATTTCGAAGTTCAGCAACCAAAACACGAACTAAGGACACAAACTCAATACTATAGATTCTGAAATAAAATTATGCAAAGGTTAAACACAGCTTGGACAGGAAAAACACCTAATGATCTACTATTTTTATGTGTTGCGGCTTTTTTATGGACAATAGGATGAATGTAAATTTGAATCTAATGGTATACCTAAAGCTCTGATTATTACTTTATGTGTACGTGGTTCTCGATCTTCCGTTAGGTCGTGGTAACTCACGATTTGGTGAAGATACGACACACAATCAATCCGGCCTCAAAACAATATGATTCGAACCCCGCAATCGCAGCATTACTTATTGTCTGATTATCAACTGTGTAATACATGATTGTCCTCATTAAGAAGGCTAATTCTATCTTGCAAATCAAAAAACACAAGAACGAGAAAGAACACAACTCAATTGCGAAAAAACTAACGAAGTTAGAATTCAACAAACCGTCAAACAATAAAACTATTTGATAACAGATTAAACTAAGAAAAAACCTAATCCTAATGATGGTGGCTACTAAATATATAAAGTTTAGGGCGTTTTTAGGTGCAAACCCTAATACTAAGTGCATCTCCAGTAGTCATAAATAATTGGTACTCCTAAAAACAAGTTTTTGGTTGTCCAGAAGAAACTATTGGGAGAAGAAAAAGTGTCTTCCTCCAACAAATCCTAATAGTCACACCAAAAAATCATTTTGAATATGCCCACGTCACAGTAAAAACTCCAACTGCTCTCGTTTTGCGGTAGTTTCTTTTCCTCCAGCAACTCAACCCAATAACTCTAGAGAATTTTTCTTGCGGCACAGACTTCATCCGATCCAAATCATGATCGATTTTCTATCTGTAGCGGGGAGCTGCTTCAATTCGACCCCTATGCGATGAACCCTTGTTCGATCATTTTCAGACGCATTAGTGTTGAACTGCTTGACTCCTGCCCTTGTGCGATTCTGAACCCATGTTCATCCCGATCAGGCTGCTAGCAGTGAGCTGCTTGAATTATACCCCTGTTCGGTTGTTCGATGCTGATCAAGACTCATGTCGCGAGGTGTAGCTGAGTGAAATTTGAATGAGGATGAACGGCAGAGGAAAAGGAGATAGAGCACGGCGTCAGATGCGAGCAGGCCCAGCACACATCAGAGGTAGTCGCTGGACTCGTCGAAGTCCTGCGGCCACTCCCCCGACTTCAGCAACCACGGCGCGCCCACTCGCCCCTCCTGCAGCAGCTGTGCACCCCGTCCTCGACTCCGACGCAGTCCGCCATTCAGCTGCAAAGAACTGGCGCGAATGGCACAATGAACTAGTTTTTTGCGGAAGAGTTTGGCACGCGGATGGGAGATTTTTGACGGAAAAGTGGCGTGAATGGTGGGATTGGGAGTGCGAACCTGTGGACAGATTTGGGGAGGTTGAAGCCGAATTTAGGGAGGTGCGAACGTGTAGGTTTAGTGTTAGGTGACTGTTGGAGCAGGTGTTTTTGTTGAGTGAACCTAAACAATTTATTTAGGTAGTGTTTTACACAACTGTTGGAGATGCTTAATAGACTTAACAAAGATACAGACTCAAAGCTCAAAGCTCAAAAGATAGTGTCGCAGCATCAGAGCAGTTTTTGAACGTCATTTTTTTAACGATTCCTGCTGACTTCGATCGAATTAGAAGATGAGTGGTGCCATTCGAAAGGTTATTTTTTTAGCTTTTCATCTATATCTAGAATGTTCAAAAAGATTTCGTATGCGATCTGAACGTCCCTTTTAGTGCGGACTACTCTGAAACACAGAGCAAATCAACTCTGAGTTAGATTAACTCTCTTCTAAGTCTCACGTGCGTTGATAGTCCTGAACATCTTCAAGTCTTTTTTCATGTTTTATTTGATCCTCTCCAATATTTTTAATCATAATAAAATAATTAAGATAGCTATTTATTGTTAAAAAAAGGAAGATATATGTTTATGAACAAGCTTATCTCTAAAATTAATTGTTCAGCACGAGCTATAATATACGGAGGAGCGTTGTGTATATCTAAATAAGAGATGTCCTCGTCACCTGATGTGCGTGGTCACCAGAGATGCCCTCAGGGATGCTCGTGAACTGCTCAAGCATGGATGTGACGTTTCCCCTCGGGCGGCCAAGCTTGCAGCACGCACCTGCAAACACACGATCTAAGTATATTACGGCTGTACTTTGACAAACTAATATTTAATCATGTTAATAAAAATAGTGATGTATGTTTTAAGTACCCGTATTACTATAAATATTATTTAAGCTTAAAAAAGTCAGCGCCAAATTCTATAGACAATACTCCCTCTCTTTACAAATATTTGATAACATTGATTTTTATCGACATCTTTAACTATACCATACTAAAAATATTAAATGTATAAAATTATAAATCATATTTAAAATAGTTTTATTGTTAAAACAAATCATAACAAAATATATAATATTTACACTAATTTTAAAATGAGATGAATAGTTAAAGATTATGATATATCAACGGTGTCCTTGTACGCTGAAAGCCCATTTTAGCTCATGTACGGCTGTCATCCCTGGGCCACATCCCATCTCCTACTTGGGCCAAGCAAAGCAAACAATAAAAGCAAAGGGAAATGAACGACATAAGGCCCAAGTATTGATTCACTGTTTATCTTCTTCTTGTCTAGCTGGTTCTTTTCCTACCAGTCACCGTATCTGAGCTCCAGCCTACATGGACCATAGCGCTGCAGTAAAGCGGGCATCTAGCGCAGGCCCCCCTAACTTTCAGGGGCCCGGTGCGGCCGCACCGCCTGCAATGCCCCAGGGCCGGCCCTGCCAAGCCTGAGCCGCCGGAGCGTCACCGCCTACAAGCCCGTGAGGGGCCGAGTGCGAAGAGCCGACGATGGCAACCGTCGATCGAACGGCTACCGCAGCTGACTCGCTATCGTTCCGACGGTGGCGGTCGGGAGAGCCGCAATCGGAACCCCCGCGGTGGGGGACGACTGAGCTGTCAGCTGGCCCCTCCCGAGCCACAGAGGTCGACCGCGAGGGCGGCATCTCTTTTTAAGCCACAGGCTCGAGAGCCGGCAGCTCACAGGTGGGCAGAGGCATAGACGGCGACATCTATGAGGCTGTCTCCCGAGGAATCAGTTCCTCGGTCACGGAGACCTCCCCTGGCAAGGAAGAGATCTTTGAGGACTTCCCCACGGCGATCAACAACGGCACCCTGTCTAAATAAAGCATTCGACGTGGAGTGAGCCCGAAAAGGGGCGAGCCCGGGACCGTGAGGAGTGGCTCACGGTCGGAGACGCTACCGTCCCCACCTCCGCCGCTTTGGCTGTAGAGGCGCAGGGGCTTCCGAGCCCTCACCCTTCACCCTCTTGAGTGAGGACCCGACGATGTCGGCCGTCTCCCTTGAGGCGGCGGATGTTGAGAGGAACACCATAGGAGGAATTGTTGTCCACGTCGATGGCACCGGCCGGCGACCTCTCGCCCTGCACAGCTGCCGCGGAGGTCGGGGATGGTTCCTCTGATTCCGTGGCAGCATCGGGGGTCGGCCCCATAGCCACGACCACTGATGATCCCCCGATCGTCACCGGAGCCACGGGGACGACCGCAGGCCCCGACGACAACATGACTGGAGGTGAAGCACCCGGGACCCATTGGCCACAAATGAGACTCCAAGGGTCTGGGCGATGACGGATGAGCTCTGTGTCCTTCAGTGCGAAGAGACTTTCTTCACCTCCTTCTTCTTCTTCTTGGGCGCATGTGAAGGAGCAACCGTGCTCGGTGTCGGCATCACTGGCGCATGTGAAGGAGCAACCGTGCTCGGTGTCGGCATCACTGGCGCATGTGAAGGAGCAACCTTGTTCGGTGTCAGCATCACTGGCGCATGTGAAGGAGCAACGCTTGTCTATGACAAATGACAGAAAGCGTTCAACCATCTAGAACCAAAGCAATGATCCAATGAAGGCCCTCAATGCAAAGAATTCACTCACCAAGTCACCAGCCGAGACTTTGGCAAGGGGTTCCGGCCCACTGATCATATCGGCCGAAATGTCCCCCTCCAGAAGCCGCGAAACCGAGCGAAGACCTCTGCCTCTGACAGTTTTGCTCCGAGGAATTCACGAACATCGTCGAGGGGGCCGGCGTAGAAGCAAAGAAGAGGCAATGGAAGCGGAGAGGCTGGACCCGGTGCTTCACGAACTTCACGATCAGTTTGGTGCCGGTCAGCCCCTCAGTGTGGAGTTGGGCAATGCGCTGCAGCAGCGGCTTGATCTCCTTCTCTTCAGATGTCGGCTTCACGGACCACGAGTCACGGAGCTCGATGGGCTCATCGCCAAACTCAAGAAGCTCGGGGGCATTGTTCTCGTGATAGAACCATTCATCGTTCCATCCATTCAGCAACGTCCGGAGAGGCACTTGGATGTACTCGCCCGTGCGCTCCCCGTAGCTGGATTCCGGCGCCCCCAACGCGGCGCCTACCACCACCCTCGGTGGACAACTGAAGGACGTGGAAGAAATGCTTTAACAGCCTGAAGTGCGAAGCGATCCCCAGGAATGCTTCGCGCAACATGACGAAGATGGCGACCTGCAGCACCCCATTCGGGTTGAGGTGATGCTGGATGATGCCGTAGTAGAAGACAAGGCCGCGGAAGAAGTTGCAGCACGGGAACATGAGCCCATGCTTGTTAAAGCTGACAAAGCTCACTAGCTGTGGTCTGACAGAGTCGGCACCTCTTCTCCCCTAGCCGGCCACCAATTGATGATGGCCTCTGATTGAAGGAGACCTGCCTGAACGAGGGCACCGAGCTCCATCAGGGTGGTGCGCGTCTTCCTCCACGAAGAAGCCATCCCAGCAACAGCAACGGCAAGCAAAGGAGGTGAGCGCAAGAAGAAAGAAGATGGCGAGTGCAAAGAGAGAGAAAGCAATGGGTGCAAGGAAGATGAAGGGCGCGGAGGTGAAAATGGCAACGGGCGGTTTGAGAATTCGAAATCTCAGGCTCCCCTCCTGCTTTTAAAAATAAAGAGAAATCATCACTCTGTCTACTACATGATGGAAGCAGTTACTGTCGGGTGTAGAGCCGAAACCGTTGGGTACTCGCGTTTTCAATCCCCACCTGCTGATGGGTGGGCTGCCGGAGCACCTGAACGCCTCCGTCCGACGATGTGAGCGCGCGTCTGACGCAAAATTAAAAGTCTGGCAGATGCCTCGGGTGCCGCGTGCGTGAAGCATCACACTTCGACGGGACTAGAACCCACCGGTCAGCACCAGCGGTTGTTGGGAAATGAGTCAGCAGCAATTGAGCTAGCTTTAGAGGAGCAGCCACTAGCCGTCACTCCACCTGACTCTCCAGCCGCAGAGAGGACTAGATTCTTTTAGGCCTAGGGTGTTGGGAGAGCGACTTGTGGTTGTATCTTTTTGAGTGGCTACCTGTCTAGGGGGAGGCTGTAGATGGGTAGCTGTCTTGTAATTCTAATTTTTAGTTGATAATTGTAGCATGTATGATTGTCTTAAATTTTTTTCAGCTTTCGACTATAATGGCTTCATGTTGCTCTCGTTCAAAAGGCAATGCGTACTGATTACAGTGAGCATACTAATGTCAGGGGGGAAATAATCAATATTGAAGGTTTCTAGGTGTTAATTTTCATATAAAAATCTTACTGTATATTAAAATAAAAAGATGGTTGTATGCAGCAGAATATGTGTTCAATATTTTGGTGCCATTATCATCTACATTCAGTACATATGGTCATTAGTAGTTCATTAGAGATAATTAAAGTAGGGGTAAAATAGGAATTTCAAGCCCCACATAACACCGTCAGTAGTTGAAATTGACGGAAAGGTCACGAAAGGAAGAACAAATTTCATTCGGTCCTTAGAGGGAAGTTCAAAATGAAAAGGGTCAAGAAAGGAATAAGTGAGTTTTTTAGGCCCTTATAAGGATTTCTCTCTTATATTTGAGACATTGGCAAAGAGTGGATGGCACTTTTTTATTTTTATGCAACCATGGTCATCCAAGAAGAGCATTGTATGAGGTGGCAGCATTGATCACATAGAACTTTACGTAAGATGTGAGTTTTTCTAACTTTAAGACTAAAGAGATTGTGCCCATAGCCTCTTGACCATATTGGTTGAAACCATGGATAACAACATTAGTGCGAGTTAGATCTTTTCGAGAATAACCTATTCTTTTGAGAGTGCATAGTGGCAGCAAGTTTATTGCTGAACCACCATCGACCATGATATGATTAATGGGTAGATCATCAATATAACCAAACATGAGAAGAGGTCTATTATGCTTTTCTGTCCCAATAACAAATCCTCATCCTTAAATGTCATATCTTTCTCTTTGATCGTTTTTATTTCTGTTTGAGATACTTCAACTATATAACCTTCAAGAAATGATAGTGCCATAATGAAAGCCTTGCACAAATCAGAAGAAAACACAAAGCATCATACACCGAAAGTATAGCTGGTAGTTTCTTTAAGTGTGCGATTACATCATATTTGACCAATACATTAGGGAAATGGTCAGCATCCTCATTTGGAGTTACATTCTTGCCTTAGGCTGTTTGGAGTGAGGACAAGGATCAGGTAGTTGGCGGTCTGATCTAAGTTGGATTTCAGCAACTTCTATATTTTCCTCTTCTTCATTTTCTTCATGGAAGTAAAGATGCTCATTATCATCCTTGAAAACTCCTATGGCGAGGGTTGCACACTCCTATATTTTGGGGGAAGTACGGGGCTCGACTCGTCAACCTCATGCATCGCCTTGAGAGTTGTTGTCGACGCTCTCTTGCCCTTCTATGGGCTAATTTTCCACATGTTTGAGTGGGAGTCCAAAGAAACTGAGCCATGCTTTCATTTCGTCACTTAAACTTGATTTGCGAATCATATCCTGAGACATCCATATTAACAAACTCAGTTTTTTCCATCATAACTTGATCACAAGTTGGCATTATATTTGAATTTGCACAACTCACCATGTGATCATAAACACTTGCCACATTTGATGTGGCCACCTTCTTTCCTTACTTGATATTTCTAAGAAGGTTAGCATCTATAGTTCCATCATGGATCATTTTTCCATGATATTCTTCACCAGAAACGATCCTTGAGTGTATGGCCCAAAATACGATGGTAGTGGCAAAAATTTGGTTCTTTGAACTTCGCAACCTCTTCGAGTTGTTTTGGTTTTGGAAGCTCAATAAGATTTATCTCCCACAAGCCCATGAAAAGGTCCTCAACTTCTTCAGCTGGGATTGAATATTCTCTACTTTGTCGCTTACTAAGAGTTGGCCTCCTAGGACCTTAAGCATTTCTATTTTCTTAGTCTCTCATAAGGATATTTCTTGGATGTAGTTGCGATTTTTGTGTTAGTCAATTTATCACGTTGGCTACTTTTGTCCATAGGCTTACCAAATAATATTGGCGTTCTTGTGAGATGTTGCATGTTGTTTTCAATATATGTGGCTTTTGATGCCAACTCTTCAAAACTAATTGGTCACACTTTGGAGATATATAGCCATATCGGGGCTCAAGTTGTTCATGCACATACCCACCGCTTCCGGTTCAGTAATCGACTGCGGGCAATGCAGACTTAGTTTTCTCCACCTGGTGATAAAATCCGCAACCTTCTCATTAGATCTTTGGAGGGTTTGTGTCAACTCAGTAATTCCTACTGTCCTTTGAGTGCTATAGAAGCGCTCAAGGAAGGCATCTTGCATTTGCTCTCATGTTCGAATATAACCTGGTGCCAACTTGCTATTACCAAGTAAATGTTGGACCTGATAATATTTGCACAAATTATTGGAGTAGAAGAGCTCCGTTATGTATTGTATCTTGACAAGCCGCTAGGAAATAAGCCACATGTTCATGAGGAGATCCAGACCCATTGAACTTGCTAAATTGTGGTTGACGGTAGTTATTTGGGAATGGCACTATATCCACCTCCGGCGGGTAAGGCTTTACACACCCAGCTGGATGCATGGAATAGTGTGTTTGCATATATTGGGCCTTCACACCCTCGCAATCATTCTTTGAATTGCCTCAAGACTAATTGGTGTTGATGGTGCTTGCTCGCTACTTTGGTTCATAGCAGCACTTCTTTTCATTTTCCTGTCTCAAGTTATTGGCTGCCATTTGTTGTTGGAGTGCAGCCCACTCATCATCTTTTTGTTGAAGGGCCGTTGTTTGTTGGCGTAGTGCGGCTAGCTCATCTTCTTTTTGCTGAAGTAAAATTGTTAGATTTCCTCATCAACAGATCATCCATCATTTGTGGCCATTACTTCTTCAACGTGACTTGGTTCACCCTCTATACGGAGTGGACCGCTTGAACATGCAGTATCCAATAACTCATCTTTAATATGAGTTGAATCATTATATAAGGGGTTATAAGACCCTATATACATTGAATTATTACCGAATTTGTTTGACTACGGGTTATAGGATGGTGATCTACATCATTTTTTCGAAATTTCTTTCTCTTAAAATGTGTTGAAGAAGAAGATGTCTCACTTGAGTTGTCATCCCTTCTAGTGATCCCCATGGGCATGGATGTGAACAC
The DNA here is from genome assembly GCA_001602295.1 of Zoysia matrella. Classification (NCBI taxonomy): domain Eukaryota; kingdom Viridiplantae; phylum Streptophyta; class Magnoliopsida; order Poales; family Poaceae; genus Zoysia; species Zoysia matrella. Next base: position 16,660 of record BCLG01000878.1, read on the forward strand.
CTCATATGATTTTCTTGAGATGTTTTTCTTTGTTGTCCGTGGAGCGAAACTTGATGTACCACCCTTTGTTATTGTAACTAACTCATTTCCCTTGTAACGTGGTACGGGAATATTTGACCCTTTTATTCCGCTAGACATAGATTCAACCGGAATAGCCATCTCTCTTTGTTTGTATTCAGCTCATCTTGCACTAATATTTGCAGCTTGCCTAGCACGCTTTTCGTGCCTACGATTTTTCTTCACAAACTCTACATATTCCGGACATTTGGCCATAATTTCAGCAAGCCTCATGATCTCTCCACACTATCATCTGACGTGGATGCTCCATGAAGCAATAACTTTAAATATTGAGACATAGTTTTCTCCATAGAGGCTCGAAGAGCTCGCCAAGTTGTACTTTGCAATTTGCGACTGTTCTCTTCGTGTTGTGGAACAATTGTGTCAACAATAAAATCATAGTTGACTTCACTATGACGGAATCATCAATCGCTGCAGGAAAATCCAGCAATATTCAGCAAACATTTTGTTGACGCCTCTGGCGGCGCTTAGGTGACATAGAATCTTGTGCCGATGGCTGTGTACTTTTCATCTCCGATGATATTGGATTAGAGACCTCAGCCAAGGGGTCAATTCGTCCCCTTTTGATCGGTGAAGCTCAAGTTCAGGTTGACCATCACCGAGGTTATAGATCGGTGATGACATAAACACATGAGAATCAGCTCGAAGTCGAGTCGTCATATAGTGCACACTCGTTTTCAGAACATGAACCATAATCAATGACAGGGCTCTTTCCTTTGTCCATGAGTTGACCATGTGGACTTTATTTCACAAACTTTGAAGTTGATGATTGCAACATTAGGAGAGCTTGGTGGTACACCTGGCCTTGATGTGAAGGATGAATGCACAAATGCACGAGATGTTTTCTTCTTTGTGCTCATGTTCTTTACATAGACGGGGCATTCCCGAATGTCATGCGACGGGAGTTTTGCTTTGCTTCATGCCTTGGAAGCTTGGAACTAGAAGGCTTGGAGTAGCTAGGACGAGCCACATGTGAGGTTGGTGCCTTGCACACATTATTAGAGTGCATATTGAAAGTCACTGCACTTGCATTTGCTGCAGACTTCCTTGCCCTTCTTTTGGCAGCCTTAGACACAACAGGGATGAAACCTTGTTCAGGTTTGGAGTTGACCTCTTGTTGGTGAACCAGAACCACCGGTGATGCTGCAGTGGTGCGGAGAGACTAGGCGCTACTTGTGGCTTGAAGGAGTCCCATGGGAACATCGATCCAGAGGGAACCCACACGAATGGTGATGAAGTCCTAAACACGTCTCGCCAAGCTTTCCTTCTTTTAAGAAAACTATATGTGAGTTTCTTGCAGGCGCAAATGCATATCACATTTTTTTTTGACATTAAGATCAACAAAATATGCTGCGACCATGTTGGAACTCAAAGATGAGAGGAGAAGTAGGTCCCACCGGGCATGCCAGAATCTGATGGCGGGGAAACCGTCGCGGGCGACACGCCTCCACATCAAAAGAGACAAGTTTAAATTTAATTTAAAATTAGGACATAAGAAAAAATAAATTCAGGGTTGCGAGTCCATACTTCCATAATTCTTACATTTACATAAAAATTATGTTAATTATATCTTCGATGAGAAAACCCCATATTAAGCGTTCCAAATAAAAGAAAACTAAATGATAGTCACAGCATATTACTATTACAAAATTAGAAAATAAAAATAAATCTTCAATCTTGTTGCTTTCGATGAATACTTGATGAAGAACTTGATTTGACATATTTCATGTGCAAATATAATGCACGACTTTCTTTGAGATTTATTTATACTATATACTTTCTTCATTTGCAGATATGAGCATATTATTTGGGCATTGGAATATTTCCAAGCCACTTTCACATTCGTTCATTTAGCGAACATTTAATATATGCTTATGGCATAGCATTTAGTTTGACCCAAATATGTAGGATCATATCGCAATATTTTCATTATTTGATTTGGCATGTTCATTTTGTTTTCAGACATTACATACGAAGTGTATATGGGTGCACACAAATTACTTTGACACCTAAGCATGGCGTTTCGTCGTATAGATACTACAGCTAGACAATTTTAATAGCCAAGCTAGCTGTTATATATGTATATATTACCAAGCGGTATTTGAATTTGATGACTTACACTACAAGAAAACAAAGAAATAGAAACCATATCTTTAGTTACTAATTAATTTAGTCACTATATGTTTACATTTAATTACCAATATATCACATGCTTGGTTACTAAAAATCTGTCCAGATCTATCTATTTTTGTAACCTAAAATGATCTCTTACCACCGTATATTCATCTTTACTCGGTGACTAAAAACTATGATGGGTTGTAGCAACCAAGACCCAGCTTCCATTAACTGATACCCATTCCAATCAGAATCAAACAGGCTCAGCCCTACAAAGCAAAGCACGGCGGCACGGCGGACGGGGCAGAGTGGTGCGGGGCCAGAGGGGCACGGCGGATAGAGCGGCTGCGGTGAGAGAGAACCAGAGCGGCATGGCCTCGGGGGGGGGGGGGGCAGAGTGTCATGACTACGCTGGTCGCCATTGGCATGGCGCCATTGTTGACGAAGCTGAAGACTTCAAACCGTCGTATTGGCATGTGAGTTTTGTGTTTCGGCCTTGGGCTTTTGTAAGCAGGCCAGACAGCTGTTCCGAGCCTGGCACCAGGAAGAGATAAAAGGGGATGCGCCCTGCTTGTAACGAACAACATCGAAGTAATTCTTCGGCTCCGGCGCGCAATTCTTCGGTGGTTCGTCAAGTTGTTGATGCCATGGAGTCCTTTGAGGAGAAGATGCTCCAGCAATTCGCCGAGTTGAACTCCAAGTTGGGCAAGCAGGAAACTCTGATGGAGAAACTTCAGACAAAGGTGGACTTGTTGATGTCCTCCATTGGGCAAGTGCAGCAGGAACAAGCGCAGTTGGCACTCGTGGTGTCCAATCTCCACACACCGCCTCCACCGCCTCCTAATCCACCACGTCCGCCCCAGCTGGTGATACCGCCAAAACATGTGCCGGGCTGATGGGAACCAGGCCCCCTGATGTTCCCGTCGTTCATCTCTCAACATCGGCACCGTTCGTGACGTTACCTTCGTTGACACCTCAGGTTGTTTCTGTTCCTGCTTCGCCCTCTGTTCCTGGTGCGCATGTTGTTGATTCAGAGGTTGGGGACACTAGTCAGAGGAAACATTGGATGCCAAAGTTCTATTTCCCTCATTTTGATGGTGCCGATGTCCATATCTGCTTGGATAAATGTCAAGCGTTCTTTAACTTGTACCAAATTCCTCATGGGTTTGAAATACAGGCTGCTTCCATATATCTTACTGGTAGTGCTGCTAATTGGTACCAGTCATATAAACTTCTTCATCCTTATCATGATTGGGAAATGTTTCATGCTGCTGTGCTTGCAGAATTTGGGGCGCATTCTCACCGTGCCAAACTTATGGAGTTTTTGTCAGTTTGTCAGACCGGTTTGATTGTGGAGTCCAAAATGGCCAATATCATGATTGTGGAGTCCAAGATGGCCAATATACCTGCAAAAAATATTTTTGCACTGCAAGGAGTGGTTTGCGATGTTCATTTTGAAAAAACTGAACAAGGGTTGAGAGGAAGGACTGCAGCCTATTTTTCCCCATCAGGCCCGTTTTCACGGACGTCTTTTCCAGGTTTTTCTTCAGAAAATGTCCAATATATGTACCAAAAATATTTTTAGGTCAAAACGAGTGGACTAGGATGTTCATTATTAAAAAACTGAACACGGGGTGAGAGGAAGGACTGCAACCTATTTTCCCTGACCAGACCCGTTTTCGCAAACGTTTTTTCCCGGTTTTCTCTAGAAAATGTCCTATATATGTACCAAAAATATTTTTGCGTCAAAAAGAGTGGATTGGGACGTTCATTATTAAAAAACAGAATACGAGTTGAGAGGGAGGACTGTGACCTATTTTTCCCCATCGAGACATTTTTGCAGCTGTTTTCACGTTCATTATTAAAAAACAGAATACGAGTTAAGAGGGAGGACTGTGACCTATTTTTCCCCATCGAGACATATTTGCAGCTGTTTTCCCTATCGGGACCCATTTTAGCTCCTATTTTTCCTAGTTGTCTCCAGAAAATGGCCAATATACCTAAAAAAATATTTTTTCACTAAAAAGAGTGGTTTGGGATGTTCATTTTGAAAAACTGAACACGGGTTGAGAGAAAGGATTGCAGGCTATTTTTTCCGTCAGAACCGTTTTGTGCCTGTCTTTTCTCGGTTCTCTCAAGAAAATGTCCAATATACGTACCAAAAATATTTTTAGGTCAAACAAATGTGATTGGGATGTTCATTATTAAAAAACCGAACACGGTTTGAGAGAAGGGATGGCGGCCTATTTTTCCCTGTCTGGACCCATTTTCGCGTCTGTTTTTTCGTTGTTTTCTACAGAAACTATCCTATATACATACCAAAAATATTTTTGGTTCAAAAGGTGTGGATTGGGACGTTCATTAATAAAAAATTTAACACGGGTTTAGAGGAAGGACTACGGCCTATTTTTTCCCATCAGGACCGTTTTCGCGCCTTTTTCCCGGTTTTCTCTAAAAATGTTCGATATACGTACCAAAAACATTTTTGAGTCAAAAGCAGTGGATTGAGACATTCACTGTAACCTGTTTTTCCCCAGCGGGACGAATTTTTGCACCTATTTTTCCTCATCGGGACCCATTTTAGCTCCTATTTTTTCTAGTTTCTCTAAAAAATGGCCAATAAAAAATATTTTTGCGCTTAAAGGAGTGCTTTGGGATGTTCATTTTGAAAAATTGACGGGTTGAGAGGAGGGACTACGGCCTATTTTTCCCTGTCATGACCGGTTTGACGCCTGTTTTTTCCCGATTTTCTCTAGAAAATGTCCAATATACATACCAAAAATATTTTTGGGTCAAAAGAAGTAGATAGGGATGTTCATTATTAAAAAACTAAACACGCGTTGAGAGGAAGGACTATGGCCTCTTTTCGCGTCGGGACCCATTATCGCGCCCCCTTTTTTTCCTGGTTTTCTCTAGAGAATGTCCTATATACGTACAAATAATATTTTTAGGTCAAAATGAATAGACTGGGATGTTCACTATTAAAAAACCGAACACGGGTTGAGAGCAAGGACTGCGGCCTATTTTTTCCCGTCGAGACCCATTTTTTGCTGCCTACGTACCGAAAATATTTTTGAGTCGAAAGGAGTGGAAAAGGACATTCATTATTAAAAAACTGAACACAGGTCGAGAGGTCTGCGACCAGTTTTTCCCCAATGGGACCTATTTCTGCACTGTTTTTCCCCGTCGGAACCCATTTTCGCCCTGTCTTTTATGGTTTTCTCCATAAAATGGCAAACATACCAGTAGAAAATATTTTTGCGCTGAAAGGAGTGGATTGGGATGTTCATTTTGAAAGAACTGAACACGGCTTGAGAGGAAGGACTGCGCCCTAATTTTCCCTGTCGAGACCCGTTTTTGGGCCCCTTTTTTCCCGTTTTCTCTAGAAAACGTCCTATATACATACCAAAAATATTTTTGGGTCAAAAGAAATGGATTGGGATGTTCATTATAAAAAAAACTCGACATGATGAGAGGAAGGACAGTGGCCTATTTTTTCCCGTCGGGATTTGTTTTCACACCCGTTTTTCTGGTTTTCTCTAGAAAATGTCCGATATACATACCAAAAATATTTTTTTGGTCAAAACGAGTGGATTGGGACGTTCATTATTAAAAAAAACTGAACACGGGTCGAGAGGCTATTTTTCTCTGTTGAGACCTGTTTTCGCGACTGTTGTTTCTCGGTTTTCTCAAGAAAATGTCCGATATACATACCAAAAATATTTTTAGGTCAAAAGGAGTGGATTGGGACGTTTGTTATTAAAAAAACTAAAATTGGTTGAGAGGAAGGACTACGGACTGTTTTTCCCCGTCGAGACCTATTATCATGCCCCCTTTTTCTCCCGATTGTCTCCAGAAAATGTCCTATAAGCGTACAAATAATATTTTTGGTCAAAAGGAGTGTATTGGGATGTTCATTATTAAAAAACTAAACACGGGTTGAGAGCAAGGACTGCGGCCTATTTTTCCCTCTCGAGACCCATTTTCACTCTCGTTTTATCCCAGTTGTCTCCAGAAAATGTCCTATATATGTACCAAATATATTTTTGGGTCAAAAGGAGTGGATTGGGATGTTCATTATTAAAAAACTGAACACAGGTTAAGAGGAAGGATTGTGGCCTATTTTTCCCTTTGGGACCTGTTTTCGCGCTCTTTTTTTCCAGTTTTCTTTAAAAAATGTCCGATATACGTACCAAAAATATTTTTGAGCCAAAAGGAGTGGATTGGGACGTTCATTATTAAGAAACGGAACACGAGTTGAGAGGAAGGACTGAGACCTCTTTTTCCCGTTGGGACCTGTTTTCACACCAGTTTTTTCTCAGTTTTCTCCAGAAAATATCTGACATGCGTACAAATAATATTTTTGGGTCAAAAGGAATGGATTGCGATGTTCATTATTCAAAAACTGAACACAGATTGAGAGGAAGGACTGCGGTCCATTTTTCCTTCTCGAGACCTGTTTTCGCGCCCGTTTTTTCTCTGTTTTATCCAGAAAATATCCGATGGACGTACCAAAATGATTTTTGGGTCAAAAGGAGTGGATTGGGACGTTCATTTTGAAAAAACTGAAAACAGGTTGATAGAAAGGACTGCGACTTATTTTTCCTCATCAGGACTTGTTTTTGTGCCCAATTTTTCTCGGTTTTCTACAGAAAATATCCGACATACGCACCAAAAATATTTTTGGGTCAAAAGGTGTGGATTGGGACGTTCATTATTAAAAAACTGAACAAGGGTTGAGAGGATGGACTGCGGTCTATTTTTTCCTCACCGAGACCCATTTTCGCGCCTGTTTTTTCCCTGTTATCTTTAGAAAATGTCCGATATACGTACCAAAAATATTCTTTAGTCAAAAGGAGTAGATATGGATGTTCATTATTAAAAAATTGAACACAGGTTGAGAGGAAGGACTGCAGCCTATTTTTCCCTGTCAGGACCAGTTTTCGCGCCCGTCATTTCCCGGTTTTCTCTAGAAAATGTTTGATATACGTAACAAAAATATTTTTTAGCCAAAAATAGTGGAGTAGGATGTTCATTACTTAAAAAACTGAACATAGTGTAAGCTTCATGAACTTTGAAGTCTCGTATAAGGTATGAATTGATTTTGGTGATTGAATGAATAACCATAGGTAATGGTTGTGTTGCCGGTACCACCCAGCTAATTCTACATCAACATGGTGGGCTTTCTCTGTGGATGACTAGGACGATCCCTAGGAGAGGAGTTGCCGGGCTTCGGAGGACCAAGGCTAAGGACTAGCTAGAGAGTCTATACGAATACCGGTACTATTAAGGGGGTAAGGTCATTTGTCTCCTGTCATACAAGTGTTAGAGGGTGTGAATGCTCCTTAGATACTCAGAAAACACTAAAGATGGTAAAGGAAGCGTACCCTTGTTCTACCTCTTACATTTCATCGGAAATGCCCCGCATACCTTGTTTGTTAATTAATTGCGAAAATTGGTATAAATTGCTTAAAGGTTTCACCTTTTATTGCCAATTGACGTGATTAGTTGACAATTCCAGTACTTGGTGCCATATTGAAGTCATTGCTTGCATGATTTTAGTGTGGTATTGACTCTCCTGTCGCTAGTGTCACAATTTGGATTCATTGCTTTATTATGAATTGTGGCATTAGTCTGTCGATATCACTATTGTGCTTATTTGCTTCATTTGATCAGTGATTTATCCTTGATTCCACCGCTAGGACTTTATTTAGAGTCGCTCACCTTTTGTGCTTACAGCCTATATTTTATTCTTATGTGATGCAGTGACAGTTGGACAATGGATCAGAATGTCAGCGATAGTCCAGAACTCGCTGTTAGTTCAGTGTTTTCACTTGGACGGGTTAAGAGCTAAGCTCTCAATCCTATCTTGTAGTGTCAGTTGGTCAGAGTTGCTTGCAGTTGATCTCTCAGGGACAGTTGACAGTATAGGCAGAAAAAAACAAAGTTCTGAGGAGAAGGGAAGGGCAAGGCCATAGAGCCTGAGAAGAAGAAGAAGAAGAAGAAGAAGAAGAAGAAGCAGAGGACAGGCGACCCTGAGTGGGACAGAGCCCTTGCTGCAGCAGATGTTGACGTACCTCCATCTAGGAGGTTAGGTGCTTTGAGGATTGGTGTAGTTGAGTCCCAGGGGGAGTTGAGGAGGTAGACCCGACAGAGAGTGTTGACCGCTCCTCTAGCTACAGAGGCGTAGCTGCGGAGAGCTCTTGCCTGTAGGTAGTCAAGACTCACAGAGGGAGAGACAGTCTAGAGAAGCTCGCAGTAGAGGACACAGAGGTGTCCACATCATAGGACTGGAGTGTGCGAGGTTTGCACAGCTAGAGCCGAGAGAGCTCGCCGGGCCATGGGCAGGATCGCTGAGGTAGAGATTGACTTGTTGAATTTAAAGGGGCCTGCCATTAAGGCCAAGAGGAGATTGGATTTCACTGTCTGGGTCCCCGCTAGGAGACATGCGGATGCTGGACAGTTTTGGACAGTACTCTAGTGGAGGATCTTTGAGGCCTACAGGAGGCAGCTTGCCACTAAGTGCAAGAGCTCAGTGTTTGCGACAACATCGCCACTGTTCTTTAGAGGCACTGAGTAGAGGAGCTAGGGTTGACATGGAGAAGCACATCTCATATCTTTCAGGACTGTCAGATTTGGTCACCCAGCCCTTGAGATACAATGAGGAGGTAGTACTTGAGTTTTTTGCCTCCTTGTGGAACTCCCCGGATCGCTCATATCTTTAGTTCATGTAAAGAGGGGAGCCACACCGCTTTGAGAGGTCCGATGTCTTGATAGCTCGAGTTCATATCTTCAGAGACACGGATCCACACTCTGGCCCATCTAGATTTCTCACCGCTAGAGCCTTCACAGTCAGAGCCTGCAGCCATCACAGCCGAGCAGCCCAGAGCGTCAGATGCAAATATCCTGATTAAGGCCGAATATTCTCCAGAGGAGGCAGCTCAGGTCCTTGCCAGTGCAGATCAGCCAGCTTCAGTTGAGGGCATGGAGCTATCCCCGATGTCTTCCTCCGGCTTGAGTGCCTTCGACGATGTTGAGCAGCCAGGAGGAGACCAATCAATAGTAGCTCAGCCAGCACAGGAGCAGCCTCCAACCGTCACTGCACCACTTCTTCAACCACGCAGGATTAGATTTTCTAGAGGAGTTGGGTGAGAGACATGAGGTGTACCGATCAGAGAGGTAGCTGTTCAGGGGGAGGCCGTGGATGGGTAGATAGGGCTTCTAGATTTTATTTGGCGGATTTCATTGGCCCTTCATGAAATTTTGATGAGCTTGTTCTCTATTTGACTCTTTTAGCTCATTGAGATGCACACGGTTTTTGGACTAACCCTGTGACTTCTGTGTGTATGGCTCCTAGTGCTTTATCTGTTTTGCAGGTTTCTTGTGCATATGCGTTCCCGCCTCATTCTCGATCGTGCACATTCTTTGTCAAAGCAGCGTTCTCCCTCTCTATATGCTTCCTCGGTGTCATTTTGGATGATTAGATGACAAACGGAGAACCGAAGGAGAGCTCTGCTTCCTACCCATGACAATGGAGGGAAACTCTTGCAAACTTTTTCTGAGGAGTCATCAAGGTTAGGGGGCAAGTGTTTTTTCAAGATGTATTTTATTCTCTATCTTCTTTCATCTCGTTTGGACTATTTGAGAGAACTATGGTTGTCATCAATCACCAAAAAGGGGGAGATTGTAAGCTTCATGACCTTTGAAGTCCCTTAAAAGGTATGAGTTGATTTTGGTGATTTAATGAACAACCAAAGGTAACGGTTGTGTTGCGGGTGGATGACTAGGACGATCCGTAGGAGAGGAGTTGCTGGGCTTCGGAGGACGAAGGCTAAGGACTAGCTCGAGAGTCTATAGGAACGCCGATACTATTAAGGGGGTAAGGTCATTTGTCTCCTATCATAAAGTGTTAGAGGGTGTGAATGCTCCTTAGATCCTTAGAAAGCACTAAAGACGGTAGAGGAAGTGAAGTCCTATGGAGTGGATAGTACGGTGTCCTATAGAGTGGACTGCAGAGAGGGTGTTTCCCTGGCGGAGGAGGAAGAAGGGTCACCGGACAATCCGATGATTGCATAAAGTAGTCAGCTTTATGACATCACGTCTCAACAGTTGTATCCAGTTTGCCCTTGATCAGAATTGCTGGAGCCAAGTTTTGAGAGGCCAAGGGACACCACAAAGAGAGCACATTGCAAGATTGGAGATCTTTGGTGCTAGGAGTAGAGTGATAGAGAGCATTCATCCACTTCTAGAGCTTGCAGGGCTTGAGAGAAGTGATCTTTGCCTATTACTCTTGGTGTGTGCAGCCTAGACCAGCTAGGAGTCGGTGCTCGAGCTTTCGAGGAGATTGTGGAAGACGACGCCAAGTTTATACGCGGTTCCGGGTCCCCAGCTCGAAAGAGACACCAAGAGGGAGCGCCTGAGTCTTAGAGGCTTGTTCTAGCGCTTGGGTATTGTGTGCGACAGCCGGGCCGTCGGTGTCTTCACTCCAAGAGTGAAGCGTACCCTTGTGAGCATCATTCCGGGAACGACGGGAGGGACCGAGACTCCGACGGGAGTGTCCAACGAGGATTAGGAAAAGGGGCTTACCTTTCGAGACCTCAGAAAAAAATCACTGAGCACTCTCTATCCTCCTCTCTTTACATACCCTATTTACTTACCATTGAGTAGTGTGATAGGTTGTTCTTTGATTCCTCTTAGTGGCTATCATGCTAGTGCTTGCTTGTTGTTATTTTTTTATTCTAGCATTGTTAGGGGTCTTGGCCTACTGGACTTGTTTATGTTTTCTTCCGTTGTGTTCAAGTTTTGTAGTCTAAGTTCCTAGCGAAATTAGTGCTATAAGTCCACTGACTTAACTCCTCTTCTCGCTGTCCTTGATCCTTACGGAAGGACAGTGACCTATTTTTCCCTTTTGGGACCTATTTTTGCACCCATTTTTCCCATTGGAACCCATATTCACTCTTGTCTTTTCTGGTTTTCTCCAAAAAAATGGCCAATATAACTAGAAAAAAAAAATTTGCACTGAAAGGAGTGGATTGGGATGTTCATTTTGAAAAAACTGAACACGCGTTGAGAGGAAGGATCGTCGCCTATTTTTCACCGTCGAGATCTGTTTTTGCGCCCATTTTTTCTTGGTTTTCTCCAGAGAATGTGAGATATACACGTACCAAAAATATTTTTCAGCCAAAAGGAGTGGATTGGGATGTTCATTATTAAAAAAATGAACACAGGTTGAGAGGAAGGACTGCACACTATTTTTCCCCGTCGGGACCCGTTTTTGAGCCTGTTTTTTCCTAGTTTTACCCCGAAATTTTTTGATATACATACCAAAAATATTTTTGGGTCAAAAGGAATGGATTGGGACGTTCATTATTCAAAAACTGAACATAGGTAGAGAGGAAGGACTGCGACCTGTTTTTCCCCATTGGGACTTATTTTTGCACCCGTTTTTCCTCATGAAGACCCATTTTTGCTCCAGTCTTTTCTAGTTTTCTCAAGACAGTGGCCAATATACCTGCAAAAAACATTTTTGCGATGAAAAGAGTGGATTGGGATGTTCATTTTAAAAAAAACTGACCTCGGGTTGAGAGGAAGGACTGCAGTCTATTTTTCTCCGTCGGGGCCTGTTTTCGCTCCCGTTTTTTCCCAGTTTTTTCTAGAGAATATCTGAAATATGTATCACAAATATTTTTGTGTCAAAAAGAGTGGATTGGGACATTTATTATTAAAAAACTGAACACAAGTTTAGAGGAAGGATTGCGGCCTAGTTTTTCCCCGTTGGGGCCCATTTTTGCGCCTGATTTTCTTCAGAAAATGTCCAATATATGTACTAAAACAATTTTTGGGAAAAAAGGAGTGGATTGGGATGTTCATTATTAAGAAACTGAATAAGGGTTAAGAGGAAGGTCTGCGGCCTATTTTTCTCCCAACGGGACCCGTTTTCTCTCTCGTTTTTTCCCCGGTTTTCTTCAGAAATTGTCCGATATAGGTACTAAAAATATTTTTGGGTGATAATAAGTGGGTTGGGATGTTCATTATTAAAAAACTGAACACGGGTCGAGAGGAAGGACTGCTAGCTGTTTTCCCCATCGAGATTTATTTTTACACCCATATTTCGCCATCGGGAACCATTTTTTCTCATGTTTTTTCTGGTTCTTTCCAGAAAACAGCCAATATACCCACAATAAATATTTTTGCGCTGAAAGTACATGGGTTGAGAGGAAGGACTGCCATCTGTTTTTCCCCGTTGGGACCTATTTTTGCACCCGTTTTTCCTCCATCGGGACCCATTTTCGCTCTTTTTTTGTTTTCCTTAGAAAATGGGCAATATACCTGCAAAAAATATTTTTGGACAGAAAAGAGTGTTTTGGGATGTTTATTTTGAAAAAACTGAGCACGGGTTGAGAGAAGGATTGAAGCCTATTTTCCCCCGTCGGGACCCATTTTTGCGCCCGTTTTTTCCCGTTATCTCCAGAAAATGTCCGATATATGTACCAAAAAAATGTTTTGGTCAAAAGGAGTGGATTGGGATGTTTATTATTAAAAAACTGAACACGGGTTGAGAGGAAGGACTGCGGCCTATTTTTCCCAGTTGGGACCCGTTTTCGTGCCCATTTTTTCTTGATTTTCCCCAGAAGATGTCCAATATGCGTACCAAAAATATTTTTGGGCCAAAAAAAGTGGATTGGGATATTCATTATTAAAAAACTGAACACAGGTTGAGAGGGAGGACTGTGACCTAATTTTCCCGTTGGGACCCCTTTTTGCGCTTGTTTGTCTCAGTTTTCCCTAGAAAATGTTCGATATAAGTACAAATAATATTTTTGAGTCAAAAGGAGTGGATTGGGATGTTTATTATTAACAAACTGAACACGGGTTGAGAGGAAGGACTGCAGGCTATTTTTTCTCGTCGAGACCCATTTTCGCGCCTATTGTTTCCCAGTTTTCTCAGGAAAATGTTCGATATACGTAACAAAAATATTTTTGGGTCAAAATGAGTGGATTGGGATGTTCATTATTAAAAAACTGAACACGGGTTCAAAGAAACGACTATGGCCTAATTTTTCCCGTCGAGACCCATTTTCGCGCTTGTTGTTTCTCGGTTTTCTCAAGAAAATGTCCGATATACGTACGATAAATAATTTTGGGTCAATAGGCGTGGATTGGGATGTTCGTTATTGAAAAAACTGAACACGGGTTGAGAGAAAGGACTGTGACCTGTTTTCCCCATTGGGACCTATTTTTGCACCTGTTTTTCCCATCGAGATCCATTTTTGCTTCAGTCTTTTCTTGTTTTCTCCAGAAAATAGCCAATATACTAAAAAACATTTTTGCGATGAAACAAGTGGATTGGGTTGTTCATTCAAAAAAACTGAACAGGGGTTGAGAGGAAGGATTGCGGCGTATTTTTCCCCTATCGAGACCCGTTTTCTGGCTTGTTTTTTTCCCTGGTTTTCTTCAATAAATGTCTGATATATGTACTAAAAATAGTTTTGATTGATAAGAAATGGATTGGGACGTTCATTATGAAAAACCTAAACACAGGTTGAGTGGAAGGACTGAGAGCTGCTTTCTCCATCAGGACTTACTTTTTGCACCCGTTTTTTCCCATCGGGACCCATTTTTTGCTCCTGTTTTTTCTGGTTCTCTCCAGAAAATGGGCAATATACCTGCAATAAATATTTTTCTGCTGAAAGTCCACGGACTGAGTGGAAGGACTGCGACCTGTTTTTTCCCATCGGGACCCATTTTCGCTCCAGTTTTTTTGTTTTCCCTAGAAAATGGGCAATATACCTGCAAAAAAAATATTTTTGTGCTGCAAAAAGTGTTTTGGGATGTTCATTTTAAAAAACCTGAGCACGAGTTGGCAGAAGGACTATTTTTCTCCGTCGCGACCTGTTTTCGCACCTGTTTTTTCTCGGTTATCTACAGAAAATGTCCGATATACATACTAAAAATATTTTTTGGCCAAAAAGAGTGGATTGGGATATTCATTATTAAAAAATTGAACACAGGTTGAGAGGGAGGACTGTGACCTATTTTTCCCCGTTGGGACCTGTTTTCGTGCCCGTTTTTCCCAATTTTCTCGAGAAAATGTGCGATATATGTACAAATAATTTTTTTTGGTCAATAGGAGTGGATTGGGATGTTCATTATTAAAAAAAACTGAGCACGGATTGAGAGAAAGGATTGCAACCTATTTTGTCTATCGAGACCTATTTTTGCAACCGTTTTCCCCATCGGGACCCATTTTGCTCCTGTCTTTTCTGATTTTCTCCAGAAAATGGCTAATATACTTGGAAAAAAAATTTGCACAGAAAGGAGTGTATTGGGATGTTCATTTTGAGAAACTGAACGTGGGTCGAGAGGACAGACTGTAGCCTTTTTTTCGTCGGGGCCTGTTTTCGCACCCGTTTTTTCCAGTTTTCTATAGAGTATGTTTGATATACATATCACAAATATTTTTGGGTCAAAAGGAGTGGATTGGGACGTTCATTGTGAAAAAAATAAACACGGGTTGAGAGGAAGGACTTTGGCCTATTTTTCCCCTATCGGGAACCGTTTTCTCGCTTGTTTTTTTTCCTAGTTTTCTTCAAAAAATTTTGAATAGAAAGGAGTGGATTGGGATGTTCATTTTTAAAAAAAACTGAACATGGTTGAGAGGAAGGACCGCCGCGTCTTTTTCGCCGTCAAGACCCTTTTTGGCGCCCTTTTTTCCTGGTTTCGTCCAGAAAATTTCCGATATACGTACCAAAAATATTTTTGGGTCAAAAGGAGTGGATTGGAATATTCATTATTAAAAAACTGAACACAGGTTGAGAGGAAGGACTGCGGCCTGTTTTTTCCCATCACAACCCATTTTTACACCCATTTTTCCCATCAGGACCCATTTTCGCTTCTTTTTTTTTGTTTTCACCAGAAAATGGCCAATATACCTGCAAAAAATATTTTTGCGCAGAAAAGAGTGTTATGGGATGTTCATTTTGAAAAACTGAGCACAGGTTGAGAGAAGGATTGCAGCCTATTTTTCGCCGTCGAGACCTGTTTTTGCGTCTGTTTTTTCTAGTTATCTCCAGAAAATGTCTGATATACGTACCAAAAATATTTTTTGGTCAAAAGGAGTGGATTGGGATGTTCATTATTAAAAAAGTGAATACGTGTTGAGAGGAAGGACTGCGGCCTATTTTTTCCTGTCGGGACCCGTTTTCGCGCTCGTTTTTTCCCGGTTATCTCCAGAAAATTTTCGATATATATACCAAAAATATTTTTTGTCAAAAGGAGTGGATTGGGACGTTCATTATTAAAAACTGAACACATGTTGGGAGGGAGGACTGTGACCTATTTTTCCCCGTAGGGACCCTTTTTGTGCTCGTTTTTTCCCAATTTTCTCTAGAAAATGCGTGATATACATACAAATAATATTTTTAGGTCAAAATGAGTGGATTGGGGTGTTCATTATTAAAAAATTGAAGACGGGTTGAGAGGAAGGACTGCGGCCTATTTTTCCCCCTTGAGACCCGTTTTCGTGCCTATTGTTTCTCGGTTTTCTCAAGAAAATGTCTGATATACGTACCAAAAATATTTTTGGGGCAAAAGGAGTGGATTGGGACGTTCGTTATTAAAAAACTGAACACTGGTTGAGAGGAAGGACTGCAACCTTTTTTCCCCATTGGGACCTATTTTTGCACCCGTTTTACCCCATCGAGACTCATTTTCACTCCTGTCTTTTCTGCCTTTGTCCAGAAAATGGCTAATATACCTGCAAAAAAAATTCGATGAAAGGAGTGGATTGGGATGCTCATTTTGAAAAACCTAAACACGGTTTGAGAGGAAGAACTGCAGCGTATTTTTCCCCGTCAGAGCCTGTCTTCGCGCCTGTTTTTTTCCGGTTATCTCCAGAAAATGTCCGATATAGATACCAAAAATATTTTTGGCTCAAAATGAGTGTATTAGGATGTTCATTGTTAGAAAATTGAACACGGGTTGATAGGAAGGACTGCAGCTTATTTTTCAGCATTGCGACCCATTTTCGCTCTTGTTTTTTTCCCAGTTTTCTCCAGAAAATGTCCTATATGCGTACCAAAAATATTTTTCGTCAAAAGGAGTGGATCGGGACATTCATTATTAACTGTGAACACGGGTTGAGAGGGAGCGCTACAACCTATTTTTCCCCATTGGGACCTGTTTTCGCGCTCGTTGTTTCCCAGTTTTCTCCAGAAAATATCCGATGTACATACCAAAAAATATTTTTGTGCCAAAAAGAGTCGATTGGGATGTTCATTATTAAAAAACTAAACACAGGTTGAGAGGAGGGACTGTGACCTATTTTTTCCCCATCGGTACCTGTTTTTGCGCCTGTATTTTCTTGGTTTTCTCTAGAAAATATCTGATGTAAATACAAATAATATTTTTGGGTCAAAAGGAGTAGATTGGGATGTTCACTATTAAAAACTGAACATGGGTTGAGAAGAAGGATTGCTGCCTATGCTTCCCCATGGGGACCCATTTTCGCGCCCTTTGTTTCCGGTTGTCTCAATAAAATGTCTGATATACGTACTAAAAATATTTTTGGGTCAAAAGCAGTGGATTGGGATGTTCATTATTAAAAAACTGAACACATGTCGAGAGAAAGGACTGCGACCTATTTTTCCCCATTGGTTCCTATTTTGTCCCGTTTTAACCCATCGGGACCCATTTTTTGCTCCTGTCATTTCTAGTTTTCTCCAGAAAATGGCCAATATACCTAAAAAATTTTTTGCGCTGAAAGGAGTGTATTGGGATGTTCTTAGCTTCATGACCATTGAAGCCCCTGAAAGGTATGGATGATTTTGCTTATTGAATGAGAACCATAAACTAACTCGTTGGATGCAGGTTTATTAACACTATTCTATACTTCTACGAGTTAGTTGCTTCAAGGTTGTTCGAGTCCTCGGAGTATTTCTAAGGAGGGAGCTAGTCTAAGGCCAAGGATAATCTAGAGCCATATGTGGCTTAATTTTTAGGCCTTGAGTATATAGGAAACAACAGTACTATTAAGAGGGGTCAGGTCACTCGTCTCGGTTTTACTAGAATTAGGGTGTGTGGATGCTCTGGGATCTCTGAGGCACTTGAGTGATTAGTGGCTCTAGATGTCAAGAGTTGCAGTCGGAAGCTTGAAGATCTTGGAGTAGTCAAGTTCCAGCAGCTGAAGAGGTCACTAGATAGTCCGTCGGTGTCATCACACAGTCCGGTGAGGGTTGAAGCCAGGAGTTCAGAGAAAATGTTTTTTGGAAGCTGAAGATAGAAGGTCACCAGACAGTCCGACGAGAGTCACCGGATAGTCTAGTGAGTGCAGGAGCTTGAAGTCCAGAGAGAGGTGCTCTCTAGAGAAATTAGGAAGAGTTACCGGACAGTCCGTCGTTTAGAGACCGAACAGTCCAACGAGCCCCGAAGGAGGTGTCTAGAAGAGGTGTCTCTGGAAGTCGAAAAGAGAAGTTCACCGAACAGTCCGGTGTCACATGGAATGGATTCTAGAGAGGATGTTTTCTGCCAAGTGGAGACCAGGAGTGACCGGACAGTCCGGTGGTCCCAGTCAACGAACAGTCTAGTGACTGCAAAAAGCAGACAGCTCTTTGGCAATGGCTCTTAACAGTTGATTCCGGGCTTGGAGCCTATTTAAACAGTTGGGGGAGCTGTTGTGGAGCTTGCTCGCGGCTAGAATAGTTGGAGATCATTTTTCAAGAGCCAAAGGAGCACAAGAGAGCATCTAGTGAGATCTTGAGTGCTTGTGAAGAGTAGCAAAGAGCATCCATACGAGCTTGTGATGCTAAGAGAGGTGTCTGCGACTTGTTACTCTTGGTTTATAGCTGGCTAGACCGGTTAGCCGTCGTTGTCCGAGCTTTCAAAGACTTGTAGAAGACGACATCATGTTTGTATGCAGTTTCGGGTCCTCCGCTCGAAAGGGACACCAAGAGATAGCGTCCGAGCCTTGATGGCTTGCTCTGGCACTTGTGTATTGTTTGCTACAGCCGGGGCATCAGTGTCTTCACTCTGGGAGTGAAGCGTACCCTTGTGAGCATTGTTCTGAGATCGACGGGAGGAACCAATACTTCGACGGGAGTGGTTCAACGAAGATTAGGGAAAGGCTCCATCCTTTCGATACCTCGAGAAAAATCGCTGAGCATTTCTATCACCCTTCTCTTTACTTACCGCATTTACTTTCTTATGAGTAGTGTGATACGTTGTTTAGTTGCTTCTCTTGGTCGCTCTCATGCTGAGTTGCTTACTAACATGATAGGTTGTCTTCTAGCTTGTTTTACTCTTCTTTAGCCCTGACTTGATAGGAATTGCTTGCTAGTTTTGCTAGATTTTAAGAAGAATAAGAAATCGGTTTAGTAGTGTAAGTGCCCGATTCAACCCACCTTCTCGGTCACTTGATCCTTTCAAGTGGTATCAGAGCCAAGTGCTCAATTTTGGGCTTAACCGTCTTTGAGAAGTGATCGGGAGTGATGGAGACAAGTTCTTCATCGGGGTCTGGTAGTGACTCATGGAAGAATCGTTTGCTAAGCTATCTATATGCCACAATACCGAATAATTCGAGTGCTAACATGAACAACTCTTCAAACTCTTCATCTAGCAACTTTTTAAGTGCTATCATGAATGAAAATTTCATTTATCTTGAGCTTATAGATATCTACACTCACTTTGGAACTCTTGATGGTGAATCTATAGGTGCTACCATGCTACGATTGCATGATCTTGTTGAAAAGATCAACTCTTTTGAAGGAGCACTCAAGATTTCTCATGATGAATCCATCAAGAAGTTCCTCTCAAGCAAGATTGCTAGCTCTTGTGTCTCTCATGAAGCTTCATGAAAGAAGGATAATCTAGATCTTTCCACCTCAAGTGAGATCATTGGAGCACATGCTCATCATGCTATTGAGCCATTGGTTTGCATCAACTCTACCGCTACTGGCTCTCATTTACCTCTTGATGATAATATTGCTACTAGTTTGTTAGAGGATTCTTGTGATGTTCTATGTGATGAGTATGATAATATCATTGTTTTGCCTAATGAAGCTCGAAAAGATTTGTGCATTCGCATTGATAAGCTTGTATGTTGGATCAATTGTTATGAGAAGTGCCATATCATTATTGATGAAGCAAACAAGAAGATGGTTGGCATATGGAAGAGTCATCTCATGCACTCTAAGGAACAGAGTTCATCTAAGAAAGCCGCTCTCATTGTTGAAGTGAGTATGGATGAATCTAGCAATATTTTGGATACTAACACCTCTTGTCTTATGGCTTCTAGCAAGGTGAACTACAAGAATGGAGGCAAACATTGCGTTCTTGATAGTGGTTGCACTCAACACATGACCTGCAATCATAAGATGTTCACCACCATCAAGGAAGTTGAGGATAACGACAAAGTGACTTTTGGAGACAATTCCATGGGAAGAATCAAGGGGCTAGGCAAAGTTGCTATCTCTAATGACTTGACCATTTCTAATGTCATGCTAGTGGAATCCGTGAGCTTCAATCTTCTCTCGGTTGCTCAATTGTATGATCTTGGCTTCACATGCTTCTTCAATGACAAGGGTGCTGAATTAATCAACAAGTCTTTGAGCCTCACATTCAACGATTTTCGGCACAACAATCTCTATATTGTGGATTTCTCTTCAAGTGAAGTTGCGCGACAAACTTGTCTAATTGCTAAGTCCTCCAAAAGATGGTTATAGCATAAGAGGCTTGCTCATATTGGAATAGGTCAATTGAAGAAGGTCACCAAGAAGGGCTTAATTCTTGAAATTCAAGATGTCACTTTTGAAAAGGACAAGTTGTGTAGTGCGTGTCAAGCGGGAAAGCAAGTGACCACTCGTCATCCTTGCAAGACCATAATGTCTACATCAAAACCTCTAGAGCTTCCTCACACTGATCTCTTTGGACCACAACCTACAAGAGTCTTGGGGGTAATTTCTATTGCATGGTGATTGTTAATGACTTCTCTCGGTATACATGGACCATCTTTCTAGAAGACAAAGCTCAAGCCATCACCAATTTCAAGAAGTTTGCTAAGAGAGCTCAAAATGAATTTGAAGCTAAGATTAAGAAGGTTAGAAGTGATAATGGTACTAAGTTCAAGAACTCTATCAGTGAAGAAGATTGCGATGATCTTGGCATCAAGCATGAGTTCTCGGCCACTTACACCCCGGAGCAAAATGGTGTTGTGGAAAGGAAGAATCAGACTCTTATCACGCTTGCAAGAGCTATGTTGGATGAGTATGAGACTCCGGAGAGGTTTTGGGCTGAAGCTATCAACACTGCGTGCGATGCTTCAAACTGTGTTTATCTACATCACC
This sequence comes from Zoysia matrella, assembly GCA_001602295.1. Lineage (NCBI taxonomy): Eukaryota > Viridiplantae > Streptophyta > Magnoliopsida > Poales > Poaceae > Zoysia > Zoysia matrella. Next base: position 37,191 of record BCLG01000878.1, read on the forward strand.
TCTTGAAGAAGACTCCTTATGAGTTATTGGTGGGAAGAAAACCAAATGTGGGCTATTTCCGGGTCTTTGGATGTAAATGCTATATCTTCAAGAAGAGAAAGAGGCTTGGAAAGTTTGAGAAGACGACCGACGTTGGATTTTTCATCGGGTATTCCGGTAACTTTAAAGCTAATCGTGTTTTCAATGCAACTACCGAATTTGTTGAGGAATCATGTGATGTTCAATTTGATGAAACTAATGGTTCTCAAGAGAATAAGAAATCTTATAGTTATTATGTAGATGATGATTAATCTTTGGAGGAGGCGATGCAGAAAAGGCCCGTAGGAGAAGTTCTGTCACACCCCAAATTTCCCAATTTGGGGATGTAAACTTTTCTTCACCAAAATAAAGTAAAATTTCCAATTATTTAAATAATTTTAATTATTATTGGTTTGTTCTCAATTTTAAAAGTATTCAAAATTTCCTTGAAAATAAAGTTTTAAATGTTTTTGTCTAATATTATCTTACTTTAATAAAATGATTTTGTATTTATCTTAAAACCAATCTTATTTGATAAAAAAATAATAAAGAGGTGTTTTCCCTAAATTTGATTTTTGAAAATATGTCTTTAAAACATAATTTTACTGTGAACTTTGATTCTAGTTGAAAACTTTCAAATGAAGTAAAATGAATCTATCTCAAATTATTTCAATGCTATGGAAATAATCTTGTAAAATGATTTTTGGTATTTAGAAGCAAGTTTTATTTGATCTACAAAAAAAGAGGGTGCTTTCTCACAATTTTAATTTTTGAAAAGATATCTTGAAAGTATGATTTTTATTATAAAATTTTGTTTTATTTGAAAAGGTTGCAATGAACGTTTGAAATTAATTTATCTCAAATACTTTCAAATATATTCTTCTATTGTTTCAAAATAAAATAATTGGATAAAATAAATTATAATCAATGAAATAAAGAAAAGGAAAGAAAAGAGGTTTTCTCGAATTTTGGATTCTAGAAACAGATGTTTTAAAATATGTTTTTATTTGAAATGGTTCAAATAAAGTGAAATGCATTTATCCCAAAATATTTCAAATTAATGCTCTCATTTTCAAATAATCTAATTATAATAATAATAAAGTATTAAAAGTGAATAAGAAAAGAAGTAGAAAGGAAATAAGAAAAACAAAAAAAATATCCCCGCGGCCCACCTAGCCCACCGCAGCCCAAGCCCAGCCATTACCCCCTTCTCCCTCTCTCGCTCTGACCAACAGCCCGGCCCAGCTTGTCATCCCCTTCCTCCGGCCACCTCCGCAACAGCTGTGCTCGCCACCCCAATTTTGTTTTTCCAATCTCCGTGGGATTCCTTCCCTAATCGCGTGCCACGACTTCCTCGAGTTGGCCACACCTATATCCCCTATAAATCCCCCACGAAACCGCGTCGCTCGACCCTCTCTCTCCTTGACAAAACCCGAAACCTTTACGCTTGTCGCACCGCACCTTGGAACCGCCCCGGCCACCACCGACCTCGTGCCGGCCTTCCCTGCTCCCCACCGCCCCTGCCTGGCTGATTTCGCCCCTAGTCGGTATTTGGACATCGCCCTCGCCACCGCCGAAGATCGCCACCAGCACGTCGCCGTCGCACCCCCATCTCCTGCGTCCCTCGACCTCGCTCGAGCCCGGGGTGAGAATCCCCACCTTGTCCTCTCTATTTCCCCTTATTTCCGTCGAGACCCGGCCACTGGAGCACCGGGGACCGAGCTCACGCAATTAACCTTAAAATCAAAGGCCTAGATCTATGCCACGTCACCCAATTAACCTCATCCATCCGATTCAAATCCAAAGGTGAGCTAATCGACGTGTTTCTTTCAATCCAATCCATCCGATCTAGATCCGACGCCCCAAATTAATCCATGAGTTTTCAATAATAAAACAAATACTCAACAAACTCCTAAAATATCTCTTTCCCTTTATATTCCCCACCATCCCCTCAACTCCCCACGTCCTCCTCCAACCCCCCCCCCTCATATTTCTCTCTTCCCAACAGATCGCGACCAGCCACCCTGGCTCTGATTTTGATCGACGTTCCATAGATCTACCCAACCAAATTGCACCAAATTTTGTCAACAGGTGCACCTTTATGTCCTCTACAACATATCCAAAAATCATAAACATTGGAGTTTGGTAGCTTTCGGGATCTACATCGCAATGACTGCTACTCCCTGATCTAGATCTGTTCAGCGCGTGGATCGATAATCTCTTCCTTGTTTTCCACAATTTCGGCCATCCCCTTGATGAAACTCTTATACCATGTTGTGTTCCAGAAAGTCCCCTTTTCAACCCCCAAAGGATTTACCAAGATTCCTCACGGTTCCACCAGGAACATGATTTCCTCATCGACTACCACTGCAGAACAAATACTAGATCCAATTCATCGATCTACTTTTCAGGTTAAATCTAGTTCAAGCTATCATGTCTCCATCGTGTACCAGAAAATTTCACATGTTTCTGTTCAAACTCTTTCTTGAATCTTGCAGTCAATCATCGGGAACGTTCACGTATTTGCAATGCTGTTTGTGCGCAGCCCGACGTGTTGCCTCCGTTCATCACTTGTTCTCATCTAATACCTTAAAGTTTCCCTGTTGTAGTATAATCCTTTGTGAGTCCCTCAACCTTGTTATCACTCCATAATGACCTTTCAAAATTGCATATGATTCTTACTTTTGGTTGCTTAGATGGTTTGGTTGTCGGTTGTTGCACGCTTAGACGAATACGTTTCGGATCCGCTTGCGAGGACTTCAAGAATCAGAACTCTAAGATCATTGAACAGTAACACAATTACAAAGGCAAGTGTCCTTGACCATCTTGTGCCTATTTTATAAAATCTCTATCTTATAGATTGCATGCTTGTGTCAAATTGAATGTGCACCTACTATTAGAAATTCAATGAGTTTCCTTATTATGCCTTGTCGCCTTAGTTTACCAAATTATATGCTTAGTTTGCTGTTGTCGGGATGGGTGATATTAACTTGAACTATTGTCATACTTGCTTCACGAGGATTAATGGGTGATTTAATAGTAACTTGAAGATTAGTGATTTGGGAGATATGGTTGGTGTAGGGCTATGTGCCGGGTTACCGGCACTGTCTCTTGGTATGTTATCTTTCCAAACCTAAGGACCGGTTCGTGGAGCGACCACCCATCCACCAGAAGTTGGAGATGAAGCCCTGGACGTCATCGCGTTTTGTCTTCTTGATGATATGTTTGCTTGTGTGTTTTGCTTGTTTGAATCCTTGAGCCTACCCTTGTCAACGTGAAGCTCGTCAACGACTCAAGCGCCAAAGATCTTCCATCGAAGGCCTCGCCAAGTCATTCGAACCCGTGGAGCAAAGGAAGCAATGGAAGGTCAACCTAAGTTGCTTGTGTGATGTGTGCATCCGATCCTTGATCATGCCTCATCATAGATGCAAATAAATAAATAAACAAATAAACAAACAAACAAAATAAATAAATAAAAGAACATGCTTCCCAATTCATTAAACTTTCATTGAAATAATCAAAATCGAAGCCCTTAAAATGCAAATCTTCCTACCCAACCTTACAGAATCTCGAGGCGAGATTCCTGTTAAGGGGGGTAGTGTGTCATGCCCAAAACTTTCAATACGGCAATATGAATAATTCTTAACAATAAAAAGAAAAAAAAATTAATTAAAAAAATTGCAATTTCAATTTAAAGTGTGATTTAAAATATTTTTGAAAATGTGTTTTAATACTTTCTTATTATTTAACATGGTTTTATAAAATGGGTTCTTTTTATTTTAAAGACATGTTATTTCATTTATAAATGTGTGTTTCTTCAATTCCCTAAAAAAAAAGAGGTTTTATTAAAATTTTAAAATAAATTTGAATTATCAAATAAAACTTTTGAGTATTAAAAAGCTTTTTAAATGAATTCTCTATACTAAAAATAATTGAGTTTTACTTATTTAAAAATTCAAGCAGTATTTAAATTATCTTGAAAAAAAGAGTTTTATGATCATTTAACATGCTTTTTAATGAAAAGGGGTTGCTTTTATTTCAAAGTCATGCTTACTTCCCAAAAAAATGTGTTTCTTCAATTTCTCAAATGGATAATAAATTAATATAATATTTGAATCATCAAACCAATCTTTTAAATGTTTCAAAGTCTTTTCAAATGAATTTCTGTTAAAAAAAACGGGCGAAAAAATTTACAATTATTTAAAGAATTTTATTTTTAATTTAGAATTGTGTTTAAATTCTCTTGAAAATAAAGCT
>BCLG01000878.1:41470-103602 GCA_001602295.1 Zoysia matrella
TCATTTGACAAGCTCATATAAAATTTATTTGTTTTTATAAAAAGAAAATGTTTCCTCAATGGTTTCTTAAATTGATAAAATATTTAGAATTTACAAATGAAACTTTTAAATGTTGCAAGTATTTTAAATGAATTTCTCCACACTAAAATTTAGGTATTTCAAAATAATTTTTTTATTTGACATAACTGTATTAATTTCAAAAAAAAGAGAAAGAGAAAAAATATTTTATTTATTTTGAATTTTAAAGTTGTGTTTAAATTATCATAAAAGTAAATTTTTCATATTTTCTTATCATTTAACAAGCTTTTATAAAAGGGTTTGTTTTCATTTTAAAGTCAAGTTTATTCCATTTATATAAAATAATATGTTTCTTCAATTACATAAAAGGGTTCTTAAATTTAGAAAAATGAATTATCAAATAAAACTTTTAAATGTTCCAAACTGTTTTCAAATAAATTTGTTCCAAAAGTCTTTTCAAATCAAATTGTCCATACTAAAATAATTAAAATAAATATCTTTTTTAAAAAAAGGGGTACTCTACAACCCTTGCCACACAAGAATCTCGGGACGAGATTCCTGTTAAGGGGGTAGTTTGTTCACAAATAAAGTAAAATTTCCAATTATTTAAATAATTTTAATTATTATTGGTTTGTTCACAATTTTAAAAGTATTCAAAATTTCCTTGAAAATAAAGTTTTAAATGTTTGTCTAATATTATCTTACTTTAATAAAATGATTTGGTACTTATCTTAAAACCAATCTTACTTCATAAAAAAATAATAAAGAGGTGTTTTCCCTAAATTTGATTTTTGAAAATATGTCTTTAATACATAATTTTATTGTGAACTTTGATTCTAGTTGGAAACTTTCAAATGAAGTAAAATGAATCTATCTCAAGTTATTTCAATGTTTTGGAAATAATCTTGTAAAATGATTTTTGGTATTTAGAAGCAAGTTTTATTTGATTTACAAAAAAAAAGAGGGTGCTTTCTCAAATTTTTAATTTTTGAAAAGATATCTTGAAAGTATGATTTTCATTATAAAATTTTGTTTTATTTGAAAAAGTTTCAATGAACGTTTGAAATTAATTTATCTCAAATACTTTCAAATATATTCTTCTATTGTTTCAAAATAAAATAATTGGATAAAGTAAATTATAATCAATGAAATAAAGAAAAGGAAAGAAAAGAGGTTTCCCGAATTTTGGATTCTAGAAACAGATGTCTTAAAATATGTTTTTATTTGAAATGGTTCAAATAAAGTGAAATTCATTTATCCCAAAATATTTCAAATTAATCCTCTCATTTTCAAATAATCTAATTATAATAATAATAAAGTGTTAAAAGTGAATAAGAAAAGAAGTAGAAAGGAAATAAGAAAAAGAAAAGAAAAAAAAAATCCCCGCGGCCCACCTAGCCCACCGCAGCCCAAGCCCAGCCATGACCACCTTCTCCCTCCCTGGCTCTGACCGACAGCCCAGCCCCGCTTGTCACCCCTTTCCTTCGGCCGCCTCCGCAACAGCCTCGCGCGCTGCCCCAATTTTATTTTTTCCAATCTCCGCGGGATTCCTTCCCTAATCGCGTCCCACGACTTCCCCGAGTTGGTCACACCTATATCCCCTATAAATCCCCCACGAAACCGCGCCGCTCGGCCCTCTCTCTCCTCGACAAAACCCGAAACCCTTGCCGCCTATCGCGTTGCCCCTTAGAACCGCCCCGGCCACCACCGACCTCGTGCCGGCCTTCCCTGCTCCCCGCCGCCCTCTCTCTTGGTATGTTATCTTTCTAAACCTAAGGATCGGTTCGTGGAACGACCACCCATGTGTTCCCGTACAGCCACGATGCCAAGAATGGGCGCGGCCTGACGTAGTAAGTGACGAAAATCAGTTCTGTGCGTGCCAAACGGTGGAGCGAGAAAAGCGGGTTATGCCTGGATCCGCCTGGAGAGAGATGTGTGGGGAAGGGAGAGTTACTCCCGGGAACCATTCGGCACAAGAAGGGGGCCTCTCGGGTTTTCGGTTAGTGCCCGACGGGTGAAACCTTAGTGGGCTAGTACAAGCTGGTGGAAGTCATGGAAAAGCCTTGAAGTGATCTCTTGGCCCTCACACCAAAGGAAGTGTGCGAGTGCTCGGCTAGCACAGGCGTAATGGAGATTCTTTAGTCCACATGGAAACAAAGGATGAAATCGCTTCTCGTGGGGAATTGTGTACATCCTCTGCAGAGTTAAAACTTTCATGACAGCCGTGCTCACGGTCACGAGCATTGCATGGACCCTCACATGATTAGTAGGATGTTGGTATGGTTTGGTTGGTGAGCACAGTGGGAGACTGATTGGTTCTGATGTTGGTGCTGCAGCCGGGTAGGCTGTAAGCATGTTGGTTTATAGGTGCGAAGTCTTTCACTTAGTAAATAGGTGCTTAATAGAAAGTGTGTCTCTATTGTGTGCGTTTATGCAAAAGAACCCTATGTTGTCTTTGCCTTGTTTGTTACCACATGTCATCTTTTCTCACACTTGCTGAGTACATCTCATACTCAACCTTGCCTTTATCAATGTTGATCAGTAGAAAGCAAAGTTTAAGAGGACGTTGAAGACACAAGAGTGGAAGTTTAGGTTTGCTGTCTCTCCGGTCGACTGCCTGTGGAAGCTGCGCTACGCTTGGTTTTCTTTTCCGCTGCAATTCGGTAATCGTTTTAATTCTCTTTATTCGTGACATTGTTCTGTTTTACCATTAATGAAGTCACTTTATGTGTGAAACTTGATTTTTAGGCACACATAAAGGGTCACTTGGTTTTAGCCTTAAAACCAGGTGTGACAAGTTCTACCAAGAGAAGGTGACTCTTCTACACCGCCACGGGAAGACACCTCCACTACTCAACATGGGATCACTACATCAACAACTCAAGCAGAAGAATCATCAAGTGTACAAGCACCAAGAGAGCCACCTCAAGTGCCTACTACCCCGAGAAACCAAAGATTGCCTACATCAAGTGATACATCACCGTGTCCAACAATGACATCAAAAATTGAATAAGATTGCAGCTCTCCGCTCCGGCTACAAGACACTATTATCTCTAAGGAGCAAGCCATACAAGATGCTCAAGATGTCTCTCCACCGCAAGCTCCACCATGTCAAAAGGCTCTAAAAAGGCACAAACCCATTTCTCGAGATCACGGAAGTGACTTAATTATTGGGAGTCCCTCTCATGGGTTAGAAACTAGTAGAAATCAATATAAGCCAAACTATACTAATAATACTAATGATGATGATGCGGCTAACATTGCTTGTGAGAATTTCTCTTTTGTGTCTTTGATAGAGTCCAAGAACATCGATGAGGTGGTAGAAGATCTCAAATGGATGTTGGCCATGCAAGAGGAGCTCAACAACTTTGAGAGGAATCAAGTTTGGGAGTTTGTGAAGAGACCGAAGCACAAGAACATCATTGGTGCCAAGTGGGTCTTCAAGAACAAGCAAGATGAGAACGGGTCATGAGGAAGAAAGCAAGACTCATGGCTAAGGGTTACTCTCAAGTTGAGGGGGCGGACTTTGATGAGACTTTTGCCCCCGTGGCTCGACTTGAGTCAATTCGAACCTTGCTCGCTTATGCTTCACATTTTAACTTCAAATTATATAAAATGGATGTGAAGAGTGCTTTCTTAACAGATATATCAATGAGCAGGTTTATGTTGAGCAACTACCTGGCTTTGAGGATCCCAAGCATCCCGATCACGTCTTCAAGTTGAAGAAGTTGTTGTATGGACTCAAGCAAACACCAAGGGTGTGGTATGAGCGGCTAAGAGATTTTCTCACCGACAAGGGCTTCAAGATAAGGCATATTGATAACACTCTCTTTACTAAACAAGTTGATGATGATCTCTTTATTTTCCAAATATATGTGGATAATATTATCTTTGGTTCTACTAATGAAGTTTATAATGTTCAATTTTGTGAGCTAATGGCCAAAGAATTTGAGATGTCCATGATAGGTGAGCTTCACTTGTTCCTCGGATTTCAGGTCAAGCAAATGAAAGATGGAACATTCATCTATCAAGAGAAGTACACAAGAGACCTTCTCAAGCACTTTGGAATGGAGGATTCAAAGCCAATCAAGACTCCAAAGGCCACAAATGGTATTCTTGGCCCGGATGAGAGTGGTAAACCGATTGATAAAAAGCTCTATCGATCTATAATTGGTTCTCTATTATATCTTACCGCCTCTCATCAGGATATTATGTTTAGTGTATGCTTATGTGCTCGTTATCAAGCTAATCCTAAAGAATCTCATCTTAGTGCTGTCAAAAGGATTCTTAGGTATCTCAAGTATAAACCAACTATGAGCCTTTGGTATCCAAAAGATGGAGGCTTTGATCTTGTTGGCTATTCTAACTCGGACTTTGCCGGTTGCAAAGTAAGTAGAAAGAGCACCTCTGGTGGATGTCAATTTCTTGGGAGATCATTGGTTGCTTGGAGCTCTAAGAAGCAAAATGCCGTGGCTCTCTCGACGGCTGAAGTGGAATATATGGAAGCCGGTGCTTGTTGTGCTCAACTTCTCTACATGAAGCAAACTCTCATGGACTATGGATTGGTTTACAATCAAATTCCTCTATATTGTGATAGTGAGAGTGCATTCAATATGGCTCTTCATAAGGGTGATCACGGGCATGCTAAACATATTGAGGTCAAGCATCAGTTCATAAGGGATCATGTTGCCAAAAAAGATATTGAGCTTATTAGTGTGAGGACAAATGATCAATTGGCCAACATTTTCACGAAGCCCCCTGATGAGAAGAACTTCAACAGGCTAAGAGGAGAGCTCAACATTCTTTATCTTTCGGACTTCACTTGAGTAACCTTCAAAGCTTAGCATTTTTCTTGTATATATTTGTTTGCTTGTGTTTGCTTTGTTTTTGTTGTTCTTCTTGTTTTGTAGGACCGTCATCCAACCCTTTCAAGATAGCAATGATCATTGTGAGTAAGCTTGCGAGGGGATTTCAATGTGATGAGGGTATTTCTTTTCTAGTCCTTCTTCATCATATGCATGCATCCTTTATTCTTGTTCTTGCATTCATATGCATTTCATGCATTGCATCTAGTGTCTTGACGTCAAGCACGGATCTAGGGAGAGTTACTCATAAGTAATATAAGTTGATTACCCCTAGACTCCATAGCAATTGTGAACTTCATGTCATTGAATCACGATCTTTTGAGCTCTAAGGTTAAATCTACTTACCCGGCTCAAAGACTATGATTCATGCATTCCCATATGCATCACTAATCGCCTCTTGTTGAGAGAAGAGGAAGTTTCTTGGATGACCATTTTGTAGGAAAGATACTAACTCGAGGGGGAGAAGGAGCTTTGAATCAAGAAGACGATCAAGACACAAGGAGATGATGAGCAAGAAAAGAATCGAAGAAGAGAACCGGGAAGATCCGATAATATTGTTTCATATCTCATCTTGATTATTATTCTATTGTATTCTCCTTCTTTGTGGCTTTCTTTATTGGTTGATAGATGACAAAGGGGGAGAGAAATGGAGATGATCAAATGAAGATGATGAGAGAAGTGAAGATGGTCAAGGATGCTCAAAGGAGAAGATGATGATCAATGAAGGAAATGAAGACTTGAAGATTAGGGAGAGAATTGTGACAAGATGAAGCGCTCAAGAAATCAAAGGGAGTAATTTTTTCTATTCCTCTAAATCCGTTGAAACCTGGTGCAATTTTTGTGGACTTCTTGTCAAGAGATGGTAAGACAACTTGCGCCTTTCTTTTTGGTTTAAGGTTGTCTCGTGCTTCCATTCCTATCTTTTGTATCATCTTGATCATTTGCATCATAGTTATCATCAATCACCAAAAAAAGGGGAGTTTGTTAGCTTCGTGACCATTAAAGCCTCTCAGGTATGAATGATTTTGGTGATTGAATGAGAACCATGAACTAACTCGTTAGATGTAGGTTTATCAACACTATTCTGCACTTCTACGAGTTGGTTGCTTCAAGGTTGTATGAGTCCCCAGAGTATTTTCAAGGAGGGAGCTAGTCCAAGGCTAAGGATGATCTAGAGCCATGTGTGGCTTAGGTTTTAGGCCTTGAGTATATAAGAAATACTGGTACCATTAAGAGGGGTTGGGTCACTCGTCTCGGTTTTACTAAAATTAGGGAGTGTGGATGCTCTATGATCTCTAACGTACTTGAGTGATCAGTGAAAGTTTGAAGATGTCAAGAGTTGCAGCTGAAAGCTTGAAAATCCTAGAGAAGTCAAGTTCCAGCAGCTGAAGAGGTCACCGGACAGTCCCATCAGTGTCATCAGACAGTCCAGCGAGGGTCCAAGCCAGGATTCCAGAGAAGATGTTTTCTGAAAGCTGAAGACAAAAGGTGTGGGCACGTGGATTAAGAATGGTAGAAAAGGTGAGATGTGTTGAAGACGAGGAGGAGAGAGATAGAGATAACGAAGTATTGGAATAGAAAAAGGTGTATTGGGAAGCGAGAATGACAAGTAAAAGAGAAAACTTGTGAACTCTAGGATGACAAGTAATTGGGGACGAAGAGAGTAAATTTTTGGAAGAGTAAAAAATCGGTTTAGTCATGTAAGTGCCTGATTCAACCCCCCCTTCTCGGTGACTTGATCCTTTCAGATGTTCATTTTGAAAAAAAACACGGAATAAAAGGAAGGATTGCAGCCTGTTATTCTCCGTCGAGACCCGTTTTGTCTCGGTTTTCTCCAAAGAATGTCTGATATACGTACCAAAACTATTTTTGGGTCAAAAGAAATGGATTGGACGTTCATTATTAAAAAACTGAACACGGATTGAGAGAAAGGATTGCAGCTTATTTTCCCCATCGGGACCCATTTTCGCGCCCATTTTTTCCCAGTTTTCTCCAGAAAGTATTCGATATCCGTACCAAAACGATTTTTGGGTCAAAAGGAGTGGATTGGGACGTTCATTTTTAAAAAACTGAACACAGGTTGAGAGGAAGGACTGCGGCATATTTTCCCGGCCTGGACCCATTTTCTTGCTTGATTTTTCCTGGTTTTCTTCAGAAAATGTCCGATATACGTACTAAAAATATTTTTGGGTGAAAAAAAGTGGATTGGAACGTTCATTATTAGAAAACTGAACATGGGTTCATAGGAAGGACTGCGAGCTGTTTTCCCATCGGGACCTATTTATGCACCCTTTTTTTTGCTCCAATTTTTTTTGGTTCTCTCCAAAAAATGGTCAATATACCCGCAATAAGTATTTTAGCGCTGAAAGTACATGGATTGAGAGGTAGGACTGCTACCTGTGTTCCCCATCGGGACGTATTTTTGCACCTGTTTTTCTCTGTTGGGACCCATTTTCGCTACTGTTTTTTTATTTTCTCTAGAAAATGGCCAATATTTTTTGCGCTCAAAAGAGTGTTTTGGGACGTTCATTTTGAAAAAACTGAACACGGGTTGAGAGGAAGGAATGCGGCCTATTTTCCCCGTCGGGACACGTTTTCGCGCCTTTTTTTCTCGATTTTATCCAAAAAAATGTCCGATCTATGTACCAATATGATTTTTGGGTCAAAAGTTGTGGATTGGGATGTTCATTATTAAAAAACAGAACATGGGTCAAGAGGAAAGACTGTGCCCCATTTTCCCTGTCGGGACCCATTTTCGCACCCGTTTTTTCTCGGTTTTCTCTAGAAAATGTCCGATATACGCACCAAAAATATTTTTGGGTCAAAAGGAGTGGATTGCAAAGTTCATTATTGAAAAACTGAACACGAGTTGAAAGGAAGGACTGCGACCTATTTTTGCTCCCGTTTTTCCCCAATCAAGACCCATTTTCGCTCCATTTTTTTGGTTTTCTCGACAAAATGGCCAATATACCTGAAAAAAATATTTGCACTGAAAGGAGTGGATTGGGATGTTCATTAGAAAAAGCTAAACACAGGTTGAGAGGAAGGACTGCGGCATATTTTTTCCCATCGGGACCCTTTTTCGCGCCCATTTTTCTCGATTTTGTCCAGAAAATGTCCAATATACGTACCGAAAATAATTGGGATGTTCATTTCAAAAAAACTAAACACGGGTTGAGAGGAAATACAGTGGCATATTTTTCCACAACGAGACCCTTTTTTGCGCGCATTTTTCTCGGCTATCTAAATTTTTTTTTTTGATATACGTACCAAAAGTATTTTTGGGTCAAAAGAAGTGTATTAGGACACTCGTTATTAAAAAACTAAACACGGGTTGAGAGGTAGGACTGCGGCCTATTTTTTCGCGTCAGGAACCATTTTTACGCTCCTTTTTTTCGTAGTTGTCTCCAGAAAATGTCCGATATACGTACCAAAAATATATTTGGGTCAAAAAAAGTAGATTGGGATGTTCATTATTTAAAAACAAAACACGGGTTGAGAGGAAGGTCTGAGGCCTAATTTTCCCCTTCGGGACCCATTTTCACGCTGTTTTTTCTCGGTTTTCTCCAAAAAATATCCGATATACGCACCAAAAAGAGGAAGGACTGTGGCAAAATTTTCCTCGTCTGGACCTGTTTTCGCGTGCCCGTCCTTTCCCAATTCTCTCCAAAAAATGTCTAATATACGTGCCAAAAATATTTTTGGATCAAAAGATGTGGATTGGAATGTTCATTATTAAAAAACTGAACACAGAAGAGGAAGGACTGCGGCCTATTTTTCCAGTCGGGACCTGTTTTCACGCCACTTGTTTCCCGGTTTACTCAAGAAAATGTCCGATGTAGGTACCAAAAATATTTTGGGTCAAAAGGAGTGGATTGGGACATTCGTTATTTAAAAGCTGAACTCGAGTTGAGAGGAAGGACCGCGGCCAATTTTTCCTCGTGGAGATCCATTTTCACGCTGTTTATTTCCTGGTTTTCTTCAAAAAAATGTTCGATATACGTAGCAAAACTATTTTGGGGCAAAAGGAGTGGATTGGGACGTTCATTATTAAAAAACTGAATACAGATTGAGAGGAAGAATTGGGGCCTATTTTCGCCGTCGGGACCTGTTTTCGCGCGAGTTTTTCCTCGTTTTCTCCAAAAAATGTCCGATATACATACTAAAAATACTTTTGGGTGAAAATTAGTGGATTGGGACGTTCATTATCAAAAAACTGAACACAAGTTGAGAGGAAGGACTGCAGTCTGTTTTCCTAGTCGGGACCTATCTTTGCACCCTTTTTTCTGGTTTTCTCCAGAAAATGTCCCATATATGCACCAAAAATATTTTTGGGGTCAAAATGACTGGATTGAGACGTTCATTGTTAAAAAACTGAACACGGGTTGAGAGGAAGGAATGCGACCTGTTTTCCCCATCGGGACATGTTTTTGCACCCGTTTTTCCCCATCGGGACGCATTTTCGCTCCTGTTTTTTCTGGTTTTCTCTAGAAAATGGTCAATATACCTGCTGAAAATTTTTTTGCGTTGAAAGGAGTGGATTGGGATGTTCATTTTGAAAAAATAAAGACGGGTTGAGAGGATGAATTGCTGCCTATTTTTCCACTCGAGACCCTTTTTCACACCCTTTTTTCTTGATTTTCTCCACAGAAAATATTCGTTATACGTACCAAAAATAATTGGGACGTTCATTTTGAAAAAACTGAACACGAGTTGAGGGGAAGGACTGTGCGGCCTATTTACCCCGTCGAGACTTGTTTTCGCGCCTGTTTTTTCCTGGTTATCTCCAGGAAATGTCATATATACGTACCAAAAATATTTTCGGGTCAAAAGGAGTGGATTGGGATGTTCATTATTAAAAAACAAAGCATGGGTTGAGAAGGAGTACAGACTATTTTTCCTCGTCTGGACCCGTTTTCACGTGCCAGATGTTTCTCGGTTTTCTCCAGAAATTGTCCGATATACGCACCAAAAATATTTTTTGGTCAAAAGGAGTGGATCGGGACGTTCATTGTTAAAAACCTGAACACGGACTGGGAGAAAGGACTGCGATCAATTTTTCCCCGTCAGGACCCATTTTCTTTGCGGTTTCCTCCAAAAAATGTCCGATATACGTACCAAAAATAGTTTTGGTCAAAAGGAATGGATTGCGACATTCATTTTTAAAAAAATTGAACACGGGTTGAGAGGAAGGGCCGTGGCCTATTTTTGCCCCTGTTTTTTCATTGGTTTTCTCTGGAAAATGTGCGATATACGTACAAAAATATTTTTGGATCAAAAAGAGTGGATTGGGATGTTCATTATTAAAAAAATGAACACGGGTTGAGTGGAAGCACTGCGGCCTATTTTTCCCAGTGGGGACCCCTTTTCAGGCCCGTTTTCTCGGGTTATCTCCAGAAAATGTTTGATATACGTATCAAAAATATTTTTGGGGCAAAAGAAGTGGATTGGAATGTTCCATATTAAAAAACTGAACACGGGTTGAGAGGAAGGACTGCGGCCTATTTTTTCCTATCGAGACCAATTTTCGCGCCGGTTTTTTCTGGTTTTCTTCACAAAATATCCGACATACCTACCAAAAATATTTGAAGGTCAAAAGGAGTGGATTGGGATGTTCATTATTATAAAATTGAACACGGGTTGAGAGGAAGCACTGCCGCCTATTTTTCCCTATCGGGACCAATTTTCGCGCCCATTTTTTCCAGGTTTTCTTCAGTAAATGTTTGATATATGTACTAAAATTATTTTAAGGTCAAAAGGAGTGGATTGGGACGTTCATTATTAAAAAACTGAACACAGGTTGAGAGAAGGACTTCGGCTTAATTTTCTCCATTGGGACCCATTTTTGTGCCCATTTTTCTCCGGATTTCTCCTGAAAATGTCCCATATACATACCAAAAATTTTTTTGGGTCAAAAGAAGTGGATTGAGATGTTTATTGTTAAAAAACTGAACACGGGTTGAGAGGAAAGACTGCGGTCTACTTTTCCCCCTCGGGATCCATTTTTGTGCCGGTTTTTTGTCGATTTTCTCCAGAAAATGTCCAATATACGTTCCAAAAAAGTTTTTGGCTCAAAAGGAGTGGATTGGGATGTTCATTATTAAAAAACAGGACAGAAGTTGAGACGAAGGACTGCGTTCATTTTTTCCCGTGAGGACCCGTTTTTGCACCCGTTTTTTCACGGCTTTCTCCAGAAACAGTTTTTGTCAAACGGAGTGGATCAGAATGTTCATTATTAAAAAGCTAAACGCAGCTTGGGAGAAAGGACTGCGATCTATTTTTCCCCGTCAGGACCCATTTTCGCACCTATTTTTTTCTGTTTTTCTCAAAAAAATGTTTGATATACGTACCAAAAATATTTTTTGGTCAAAAGGAATGGATTGGGACATTCATTTTAAAAAAAACCGAACACGTGTTGAGAGGAACGACTGCAGCCTATTTTTCCCCATCGAAACCCATTTTTGCGCCTATTTTTTCACTGGTTTTCTCCGGAAAATGTGCGATATACGTACAAAAAATATTTTTGGATCAAAAGGAGTGGATTGGGATGTTCATTATTAAAAAACAAAACACAGATTGAGAGGAAGGACTGCAGCGTGTTTTTCACCATCGCGACAAGTTTTCAAGCCCATTTTTTCCCGATTATATCCAGAAAAATATTTTTGGGGCAGAAGAATTGGTTTGGGACATTCATTATTAAAAAACTGAACACGGGTTGAGAGGAAGGACAGTGGCCTTTTTTTCCATGTCGAGACCCGTTTTCGTGCCTGTTTTTTCGCTTGTTTTCTCCAAAAAATCTGCGATATATGTACAAAAATATTTTTGTGTGAAAACGAGTGGATTGGTATGTTCATTATTAAAAAACTGAGCACGGGTTGAGATTAAGGATTGCGGCTTATTTTTTCCCGTCGGGACCCATTTTCATGCCCTTTTATCCTGGTTATCTCCAAAAATGCCCGATATACTTACCAAAATTATTTTTGGGGCAAAAGGAGTGAATTGGGCGTTCAGTTTTAGAAAACTGAACACGGGTTAAGAGGATGCCTGTGCTCTATTTTTCTCCATCGGGACCCATTTTCATGCCCGTTTTTCCCCAATTTCTCCTGAAAATGTCCGATATACATACCAAAAAAATTTTTGGGTCAAAAAGAGTGGATTGAGATGTTTATTTTAAAAAACTGAACATGGGTTGAGAGGAAAGACTGCGGTCTATTTTTCCCCCTCGGGACCCAATTTTGTGCCCGTTTTTTCTCGATTTTCTCCAGAAAATGTCCAATATACGTTTAAAAAAAAATTTGGCTCAAAAGGAGGGGATTGGGATGTTCATTATTAAAAAACAGAACACAGGTTGAGAGGAAGGACTACGGTCTATTTTTCCCTGTGAGGACCCGTTTTCGCGCTCGTTTTTTCACGGTTTTCTCCAGGAAAATGTCCAATACACGTACCAAAAATATTTTTTGTCAAAAGGAGTGGATCAGAATGTTCATTATTAAAAAACTAAACACAGGTTGGGAGAAAGGATTGCGATCTATTTTTCCCCTTCAGGACCCATTTTCGCATCTATTTTTTCAGTTTTTCTCGAAAAAATGTTCGATATACGTACCAAAAATATTTTTTGGTCAAAAGGAATGGATTGGGACTGTCATTAAAAAAAAACGAACACGGTTTGAGAGGAACGAATGCAGCCTATTTTTCTCCGTCGGACCTGTTTTTTCACTGGTTTTCTCCGGAAAATGTGCGATATACGTACAAAAAATATTTTTGGATCAAAAGAAGTGGATTGGGATGCTCATTATTCAAAAACTGAACACGGGTTGAGAGGAAGGACTGCGGCATGTTTTTCCCCGTTGAGACAAGTTTTCAAGCCCGTTTTTTCTCGATTATATCCAGAAAATGTCCGATATACGTATCAAAAATATTTTTGGGGCAGAAGAAGTGGATTGGGACATTCATTATTAAAAAACTAAACACGGGTTGAGAGGAAGGACTGTGGCCTTTTTTCCCCTGTCGAGACCCGTTTTCGTGCCAGTTTTTTTGCTTGTTTTCTCCCGAAAATCTGCGATATATGTACAAAAATATTTTTGTGTGAAAACGAGTGGCCTAGGGTGGTCATTATTAAAAAACTGAACACGGGTTGAGATTAAAGATTGCGGCCTATTATTTCCCGTCAGGACCCATTTTCATGCCCTTTTATCCTGTTATCTCCAAAAAATGCCCGATATACTTACCAAAATTATTTTTGGGGCAAAAGGTGTGGATTGGGTGTTCATTTTTAGAAAACTGAACACGGGTTGAGAGGAAGGACTATGCTCTATTTTTCTTTGTCGGGACCCATTTTCATGCCCGTTTTTCCCCGGATTTCTCCTGAAAAATGTCCGATATACATACCATAAAATTTTTTGGGTCAAAAGGAGTGGATTGAGATGTTTATTGTTACAAAACTGAACACGGGTTGAGAGGAAAGACTGTGGTCTATTTTTCCCCCTCGGGACCCATTTTTGTTCCTGTTTTTTCTCGATTTTGTCCAGAAAATATCCAATATATGTTAAAAAAAAATTTTGGCTCAAAAGTAGTGGATTGAGATGTTCATTATTAAAAAACAGAACACAGGTTGAGAGGAAGGACTGCGGTCTATTTTTCTACAGGAAAATGTCTAATATAGCTACCAAAAATATTTTTTGTCAAAAGGAGTGGATCAGAATGTTCATTATTAAAAATCTAAACACAGATTGGGAGAAAGGACTGCGATCTATTTTTCCCCGTCAGGACCCATTTTCGCACCTATTTTTTCGGTTTTTCTCGAAAAAATGTTCGATATACGTACCAAAAATATTTTTTGGTCAAAAGGAATGGATTGGGACATTCATTTAAAAAAAAATGAACACAGGTTGAGAGGAACGACTGCAGCCTATTTTTCTCCGTCGAAACCCAATTTTGCGCCTGTTTTTGCACTGGTTTTTCCGGAAAATGTGCGATATACGTATAAAAATTTTTTTGATCAAAAAGAGTGGATTGGGATGTTCATTATTAAAAAACTGAACACGGATTGAGAGGAAGGACTGCGGCTTGTTTTTCCCGGTCGAGACAAGTTTTCAAGCCCGTTTTTTCTCAATTATATCCAGAAAATGTCCGATATACGTATCAAAAATATTCTTGGGGCAGAAGAAGTGGATTGGGACATTCATTATTAAAATAATAAACACGGGTTGAGAGGAAGGACTGTGGCCTTTTTTTCCCTGTCAGGACCTGTTTTCGTGCTTGTTTTTTCGCTTGTTTTCTCCAGAAAATCTGTGATATATGTACAAAAATATTTTTGTGTGAAAACGAGTGGATTAGGATGTTCATTATTAAAAAACTGCACACGGGTTGAGATTAAGGATTGCGGCCTATTGTTTCCCGTCGGGACCCATTTTCATGCCCTTTTTATCCTGGTTATCTACAAAAAATGCCCGATATACTTACTAAAATTATTTTTGGGGCAAAAGGAGTGGATTGGGCGTTCATTTTTAGAAAACTGAACACGGGTTGATAGAAAGGATTGCGCCCTATTTTTCCCCGTCGGGACCCATTTTCACGCCCCTTTTTTCCAGGTTTCTTTTAAAAAATGTTCGATATACGTACGTAAAATATTTTTGAGTTAAAAGGGGTGGATTGGAATGTTCATTATTATAAAACTGAACATGGGTTGAGAGGAAGCAGCGCTGCCTATTTTTCCTCCTCGGGTCCCATTTTTGTTCCCTTTTTTCCTGATTTTCTCTAGAAAATGTCCGATATACGCACCAAAAGTATTTTTGGGTCGAAAGGAGTGGCTTGGGACATTCATTTTTAAAAAACTGATCACAGGCTGAGAGGAAGGACTGCGGCTTATTTTTTTCCATCGAGACCCATTTTTGTGCCCTTTTTTCTCGGTTTTCTCTAAAAATGTCCGATATACATAACAAAAGATTTTTTGGGTCAAATGTAGTGGATGGAGATGTTTATTATTAAAAAATTGAACACGGGTTGAGAGGATGGACTGCGGCCAATTTTTTCCCCTCGGGGCCCATTTTTCTACCCGTTTTTCTCCGATTTTTGCTAGAAAATGTCTGATATACGTACCAAAAATTTTTTTGGTCAAAAGGAGTGAATCGAGACGTTCATTTTTAAAAAACAGAGCACGCTTTAAGAGGAAGGACTGCGGCCTATGTTTCCAGGTAGGAACCCATTTTCGCGCCTATTTTTTCACTGGTTTTCTTCAGAAAATGTGCGATATACGTACAAAAATATTTTTGGGGCAAAAGGAGTGGATTGGGACGTTCATTACTAAAAAACTGAACACGGGTTGAGAGGAAGGACTGTGACCTATTTTCCCCATTGGGACCCGTTCTCGCGCCCGTTTTTTCCATGTTTTCTTCAGAAAATGTGCGATATTGGTACCAAAGATATTTTTGGGTCAAAAAGAGCGGATTGGGATGTTCATTATTATAAAACTGAACACGGGTTTAGTGGAAGCACTGTGGCCTGTTATTCCCCATGGGGACCAATTTTCACGCCCATTTTTTCCCAGTTTTCACCAAAAAATGTCCGATATACGTACCAAATATATTTTTGGGTGAAAAAGAGTAGATTGGAACATTCATTATTGAAAAACTGAACTCGGGTTGAAAGGAAGGACTGCGGCCAATTTATCCCCATCGAGACCCATTTTCACGCCCATTTTTTCTCCAAAAAATGTTTGAATACACACCAAAAATATTTCTGGATCAAAAGGAGTGGATTGGGACGTTCATTATTAAAAAATTGAACTCGGGTTGAGAGGAAGGACTGCGGCCTATTTTTCCCCATCGAGACCCATTTTCATGCCCATTTTTTCTCAGTTTCCTCAAAAAAATGTCCGATATACGTACCAAAAATAGTTCTGGGTCAAAAGGAGTGGATTAGGACATTCATTATTGAAAAATTGAACACAGGTTGGGAGGAAGGACTGTGGCCTATTTTACCTCATCGGGACCCGTTTTCGTGCCCTTTATTCGCTGGTTATCACCAAAAAATGACCGTTATACTTACGAAAAAAATTTTGGTGTAAAAGGAGTGGATTGGGACGTTCTTTATTAAAAAACTGAACACGAGTTGAGAGGAAGGACTGCAGTCTTTTTTCCCCGTTGGGACCCGATTTCACGCCTGTTTTTTCTAGGTTTACTTCAAAACATGTTTGATATACGTACCAAAAATATTTTTGAGTTAAAAGGAGTGGATTGGCATGTTCATTATTATAAAACTAAACACAGGTTGAGGGGAACCACTGCGGCCTATTTTTCCCCATCGGGACCAATTTTTGTGCCCGTTTTTTCCCAGTTTTCTCCAGAAAATGTCCGATATACGTAGCAATAATATTTTTAGGTCAAAAGGAGGGGATTGGGACGTTCACTATTAAAAAACTGATCACGGGTTGAGAGGAAGGACTGCGGCTTAATTTTCTCCATCGGGACCCATTTTTGCGCCCGTTTTTTTCTCAGTTCTCTAGAAAATGTCCGATATACATACCAAAAAAATTTTCGAGTCAAAAGGAGTGGATTAAAATGTTTATTATTAACAAAGTGAACACGGGTTGAGAGAAAGTATTGCGGCCTATTTTCCGTTCTCAGGACCCATATTTGCGCCCGTTTTTTCTCGGTTTTCTCCAGAAAATGTTCGATATACGTACCAAAAAATTTTTGGGTCGAAAGGAGTGGATTGGGATGTTCGTTATTAAAAAACAAAACACAGATTGAGAGGAAGGACTGCGGTTTTTTTCCCGTCAGGACCCGTTTTCTTGCCCTTTTTTCTCGGTTTTCTCCAGAAAATGTCTGATATAGGTACCAAAAATATTTTTTGGTCAAAAGGAGTGGATCGGGATGTTCATTATTAAAAAACTTAACACGGGTTGGGAGAAAGGACTGCGATCTATATTCCCCGTCACGACCCATTTTCACGCCTGTTTTTTCGGTTGTCCAGAAAATATCTGATATACGTAGCAAAAAACATTTTTGGTCAAAAGGAATGGTTTGGGACATTCATTTTTAAAAACTGAACACGGGTTGAGAGGAAGGACTGTGGCTTATTTTCCCTGTCGAAACCCATTTTCGCGCTTTTTATCACTGGTTTTCCCCAGAAAACGTTCGATATACGTACAAAAATATTTTTGGGTCAAAAGGAGTGGATTGAGACCTTCACTATTAACAAACTAAACACGGGTTGACAGGAAGGAAGGACTGGGGCCTATTTTTCCTCATCGAAACCCATTTTTGCATCTATTTTTCTCGGTTTTCTCCAGAAAATGTCCAATAGAGGCACCAAAATTTTTTTTAGACCAAAGGAGTGGATTGGGGTGTCCATTATTAAAAAATTGAACATGGGTTTAGAGGAAGGACTACGTTCTATTTTTCCCCGTCAAGACCTGTTTTCGCGTCATTTTTTCTCGGTTTTCTCCAACAAATGTCTCATATATGTACAAAAATATTTTTGGCTCAAAAGGAGTAGATTGGGACGTTCATCATTAAAAAACTGAACACAGGATGTGAGGAAGGACTGCGGCCTATTTTTCCCCGTCGAGACCCGTTTTTGCCCCCATTTTTTCTCGATTTTCTCCAAAAAATGTCTGATAGACGTACAAAAATATTTTTCGGTCAAAGGAGTGGATTGGGACATTCATTATGAAAAAAAAATTATACGGGTTGAGTGGAAGGACCGCGATCTATTTTTCCCCGTCAGGACCCGTTTTTGCGCCTGTTTTTTTTTGTTTTCTCTAGAAAATGTTCAATATATGTACCAAAAATATTTTGGGTCAAAATTAGTGGATTGGGACATTCATTTTTAATAAATTGAACACAGGCTCAGAGGAAGGACTGCGGCCTATTTTTCTCCGTCGGGACCCTTTTTTGCGTCTTTTTTTCACTGCTTTTTTACCAAAAATGTCCAATAGACGTTCAAAAATAATTTTGGGTCAAATGGAGTGGATTGGGACGTTCATTATTAAGAAAATGAAGATGGGTTGAGAGGAAGGACTACGACCAATTTTTCCCCGTCGGGACACATTTGGGCGCCCATTTTTCCTGGATTTCACCAGAAAATGTTTGATGTACGTACTAAAAATATTTTTGCATCAAAAGGAGTGGATTGGGATGTTCATTACTAAAAATTGAACACGGGTTGAGAGGATTGACTGTGGCCTATTTTTCCCCGTCGAGTCCCTTTTCAAGGCCTTTTTTCTTGGTTTTCTTGCACCTGTTTGTTTCTCGTTTTCTCCAAAAAATGTCTGATATATGTACCAAATATAATTTTTGGTCAAAAGAAATGGATTGGAACATTCATTTTTTAGAAACTGAACATGGGTTGAGAGGAAGGACTGCGGCCTAATTTTCCACGTTGGAACCCATTTTTGCACTTGTTTTTTCACTGGTTTTCTATAGAAAATGTGCGATATACGTACAAAAATATATTTGGATCAAAAGGAGTGGATTTGGATGTTCATTGTTAAGAAACTGAACACAGGTTGAGAGGAAGAATTGCGGTCTATTTTTCCCTGTCGGGTCCTATTTTCACAACCTTTTTTTGCGGTTATCTTAAGAAAATGTACGATATACGTATCAAAAATATTTTTGAGGCAAAATTAGTGGATTGGGATGTTCATTAATAAAAGACTAAACACAGGTTGAGAGGAAGGACTATGGCCTATTTTTCCACGTCGGGACCTGTTTTCGTGCCTGTTTTTTCGCTGGTTTACTCCAGAAAATGTGCGATATATGTACAAAAATAATTCTGGGTGAAAAGGAGTGGATTTGGAGTTTCATTATTAAAAAAATGAACACCGGTTGAGATTAAGGATTGTGGCCTATTTTTCCGTCGGGACCCATTTTCATGCACTTTTTTTCCCGGTTATCTCCAAAAAATGTCCAATATACTTACCAAAAATATTTTTGGGGCAAAAGGAGTGGATTGGGATGTTCATTATCAAAAAATTGAACACGGGTTAAGGGGAAGGACTACGGCCTATTTTTCACCATCGAGAACCGTTTTCACGCCCGTTTTTCCTTGGCTTTCTTCAAAAAATGTCCGATATATGTACCAAAAATATTTTTGGTTTAAAAGGAGTGGATTGGGACTTCATTATTATAAAACTGAACATGGGTTGAGGGGAGGCACTCAGCCTATTTTTCCCCACCGAGACCAATTATCGCGGCCGTTTTTTCCGGCTTTCTTCAGAAAATGTTTGACATATGTACCAAAAATATTTTTGGGTCGATAGGACTGGATTGGGACATTCATTTTTAAAAAACTGATCACAGGTTGAGAGGAAGGACTGACGGCTTAATTTTCTCCATTGGGACCCATTTTTGCACCCGTTTTTTCTCGGATTTCTCCCAACAATGTCCGATATATATACCAAAAATTTTTTTTTGGCCAAATAGACTGGATTGAGATGTTTATTATTAAAAAACTTAACACAGGTTGAGAGGAAAGACTGCAAACTATTTTCCCCCCTCGAGACCTATTTTTGCGCCTGTTTTTCTCGTTTTTCTCAAAAAAATGTCCGATATACGTGCCAAAAAAATTTTTGGCTCAAAGGAGTGGCTCAAAATTTTTTTAAAAACAGAACACGGCTTGAGACGAAGCACTGCGGCCTGTTTTTCCCCGTCGGGACCGTTTTTGTGCCTGTTTTTTCACGGTTTTCTCCAGAAAAAGTCCGATATACCTACCAAAAACAATTTTTGATCAAAAGGAGTGGATCGGGATGTTCATTATTAAAAAACTGAACACAGGTTGGGAGAAAGGATTGCGATCTATTGTTCCCCGTCAGGACCTATTTTCGTGCCAGTTTTTTTCCAGTTTCCTCCAGAAAATATCTTATATACGTACCAATAATATTTTTTGGTCAAAAGGAATGGATTGGGACATTCATTTTTAAAAAATTGAACACGGGTTGAGAGGTAGGACTGCGGCCTATTTTTTCCCGTCAGAACCCGTTTTCATGCCTGTTTTTTCACTGGTTTTCTCCCGAAAATGTGCGATATACGTACAAAAATATTTTTGGATCAAAAGGAGTCGATTGGAATGTTCGTTATTAAAAAACTGAACACCAGTTGACAGGAAGGACTGCGACCTATTTTCCCCGTCAAGGCCCATTTTCACGCCTGTTTTTTCTCATTTATCTCTAGAAAATGTCTGATGTACGTATCAAAAATATTTTTGGGGCAAAAGGAGTAGATTGGGTCATTCATTATTAAAAAACTGAACACGGGTTGAGAGGAAGGACTGTGGCCTATTTTTCCCCATCAGGGCCCGTTTTTGTGCCAGGTTTTTCACTGGTTTTCTCCAGAAAATGTGTGTATATGTACTAAAATATTTTTGGGTGAAAAGGAGTGGATTAGGATGTTCGTTACTAAAAAACTGAACACGGGTTGAGATTAAGGATTGCGGCACATTTTTTTCCCTTGGGGACCCATTTTCATGCCCCTTTTTCCTGGTTATCTCCAGAACATGTCCAATTACGTACCTAAAATATTTTTGGGGCAAAAGGAGTGGACTGGGACGTTCATTATTAAAAAACTGAAAACGGGTAGAGAGGAGGGACTGCGGCCTATTTTTCCCCGTCGAGACCTGTTTTCACGCCTGTTTTTTCTAGGTTTTCTAAAAAAATGTTCTATATACGTACCAAAAATATTTTTGGGTCAAAAGGAGTGGATTGGGATGTTCATAATTAAAAAAAGAATACCGGTTGAGAGGAAGGACTGCGGCTTAATTTTCTTCATACGGACCCATTTTTGCGCCCATTTTTTTCCCGTTTTTTCCAAAAAAAATGTCCGATATACATTTTCCCCGTCAGGATCCATTTTCGTGCTCGTTTTTTCTCGTTTATCTCTAGAAAATGTCTGCTATACGTACCAAAACTATTTTTGGATTAAGAGGAGTGGATTGGGATGTTCATTATTAAAAAATGAACACGGATTGAGAGGAAGGACTACGGCCTGTTTTTCCTCGTCGGGACCCATTTTCACCTCGTTTTTTCCAGGTTTTCTCCAGAAAATGTCTAATATACGTACCAAAAATATTTTTGGGTCAAAAATAGTGGATTGGGATGTTCATTTTAAAAAACTTAACACGGGTTGAGAGGAAGGACTGCGGCCTATTTTTCCCCGTTGAGACCCATTTCCACACCCTTTTTTGATGTGCTTGATGTCTACATGGTTCTCGATCTTCCATCAGGTTGTGGTAAGTTTCGGTTTAGTGGAGATGCAACACATAATCGATCCGACCTTAAATCAACACGATTCAAACCCAGCACTTCTTCTCTTGTTATCAACCGTGCACACATGATTGACCTCGCCAAGAAGGCTAATCCTAGCCAACGAATCGAATAACACAAGCAAAAACAAGGAAAAACGCAACTGAATTATGAAATCTGAATTAAATTACAAAGTTGGAAAACCAACAAACCGTCGAACGGCGAAACTATTTGATAACAGGTGAAAACTAATCAAAACATATCTCTAGTTATGGCGGCTACTGTTTATATAGAGGTTGGGACGTCCTTAGGAGGAAACCCAAATACTAATAAGCCTAGAAAAGATATACGGCCCAAAGGCCAAAAGATAGTTTCGCAGCATCACAGCAATTTCTGGGCGTCATCTTATTTTCACGATTCTTGCTGACTCCGGTCAAATTTGGAGATGATATCGATACCGATGGAAAGGTTATCTTCTTAGCTTTCCATTAATAACTTGAACGTTCAAAACGGAGCTCATATGCGACCGGCCATCAATTTTAGTGCAGGCTGCCCCTTGTGTCTTACTTGGACTCGAACACGAGTTGGATTGGATATCCTCCAGGGTTCAACATGCCCTGATGATCTTGAGCATCTCCAAGTCCTTCTTCATGCTTCCAATGACACCTCCAATGTTCCTAATGATGATACACTCATTAGGTAGCAATATATTCTCAAAGGAAGACATATGTTTAGGAACGAGCTCGCTTCTAATCTCAATTTGAGGAGGGTTATGTGTACCTAAAGGAGCGATGTGCTCATAATTTTTTGCATAAGACGTTCATTATTAAAAAACTAAAAATAGGATGAGTGGTACGACTTTCCTGTAGAGACCCGTCTTTGCGCCTATTTTTTCCCTAGTTTTCTCCAAAAAATGTTTGATATATGTACCAAAAATATTTTTGGGTCAAAAGGAGTGGATTGAGATGTTTATTATTAAAAAACTGAACACGGGTTGAGAGGAAGGACTGCAGCTTATTTTTCCCAGTCGGGACCAATTTTCACGCCCTTTTTTTAGTTATCTCCAGAAAATGTTCTATATACGTATCAAAAATATTTTTGGGTCAAAAGGAGTGGACTGGGATGTTCATTATTAAAAAACTGAACATAGGTTAGAGGAAGGACTGCGGCCTATTTTTCTTTGTCGGGACCTATTTTCAAGCCCCTTTTTTCCTAGTTTTCTCCAAAAAATGTTCGATATGCATACCAAAAATATTTTGGGGTGAAAAGGACTGGATTGGGACGTTTATTATTAACAAAACTGAACACGGGTTGAGGGGAACGACAGCGGTCTATTTTTCCCTGTTGGGAACCATTTTTGCTCCCGTTTTTTCGCGGATTTCTCAAGAAAATTTTTGATATACATACATAAATTTTTTTTAGGTCAAAAGGAGTGGATTGGGATGTTCATTATTACAAAACTAAACACGGGTTGAGAGGAAGGACTGCAGTCTATTTTTGCCTCTCAGGACCCGTTTTCGTGCCCATTTTTTCCTTGTTTTCTCTGGAAAAGTTCTATATACGTATCAAAAATATTTTTGGGACAAAAGGAGTGGATTTGGATGTTCCTTATTAAAAAACTGAACACAGGTTAGAGGAAGGACTGCGGCCTGTTTTTCTTCGTCGGGACCTATTTTCAAGCCCGTTTTTTCCTAGTTTTCTCTAGAAAATGTTCGATGTACATACCAAAAATATTTTGGGGTGAAAAGGAGTGGATGGGGACGTTCATTATGAACAAAACTGAACATGGGTTGAGGGGAACGACAGCGGCCAATTTTTCCCTGTCGGGAACCATTTTTGCTCCCATTTATTCCTGGATTTCTCTAGAAAATTTTTAATACACATACATAAATTTTTTTAGGTCAAAAGGAGTGGATTTGGATGTTCATTATTACAAAACTAAACACGGGTTGAGAGGACGGACTGCGGTCTATTTTTCCCTCTCAGGACCTATTTTCGTGCCCATTTTTTCCTCGTTTTCTCCAGAAAATGTCCGATATACGTACCAAAAATATTTTTTGGTCAAAAGGAGTGGATTGGGATTTTCATTATTAAAAAACTGAACATGCATTGAGAGGAAGGACTGCGATCTATTTTTTCGTGTCATGACCTGTTTTCACGCCTATTTTTTCTCGGTTTTCTCCATAAAATATCTGATATTTTTGTGTCAAAAGGAGTGGATTGGGACAGTCATTTTTGTACAAACTAAACACGGGTTGAGAGGAAGGACTGTGGCCTATTTTCTCCGTCGGAACCTGTTTTCGTGCCTATTTTTTCACTGGTTTTCTCCACAAAATGTCCGATATATATACAAAAAATATATGTACAAAAATATTTTTTCGTCCAAAGGAGTGGATTGTGAAGCTCATTATTAAAAAACTGAACATAGAGCAAGAGAAAGGACTACGGCCTATTTTTCCCCGTCGAGACCCATTTTTGCGCCTGTTTTCTCATTGGTTTTCTCGTGAAAATGTCCGATATACGTACAAAAATATTTTTTGGTCAAAAGGAGTGGATTGGGAAGTTCATTATTAAACAACAAAACACGGATCGAGATGAAAGACTGCGGCCTATTTTTCCTCGTTGGGACCCTTTTTCACTTCCGTTTTTTCTCGGTCATCTCCAGAAAATGTCCGATAAAAGTACCAATAATATTTTTGGGTCAAAAGGAGCGGACTGGGACATTCATTTTTAAAAAACTGAAGAGAGGTTGAGAGGAATGACTGCGGTCTATTTTTCTGTGTCAGGACCCGTTTTCACGCCAGTTTTTTCTGGGTTTTCTCCAAAAAATGTCTGAAATACGTACCAAAAATATTTTTTGGTCAAAAGGAGTGGATTGGGACGTTAAGTTTTTAAAAAACTAAACACGGGTTGAGACGAAGGAGGGCGGCCTATTTTCCCATCGCGACCCGTTTTCATGCCTGTTTTTTTCTAGTTTTCGCCAAAAAATATCTGACCAAAAATATTTTTGGGTCAAAAAGAGTGGATTGGGGCACTCATTATTAAAAACTGAACATGGGTTGATAGGAAGGATTGTGGCCTATTTTTCCCCGTCGGGACCCATTTTCCTTGTTTTTTCCTGAAAATGTTCGATATACGTAGCAAAAATATTTTTTGGTCCAAAGGGGTAGAATGGGATGTTTATTATTAAAAAACTGAACACAGGTTGAGAGGAAGGACAGCGGCCCATTTTTCCCCGTCGGGGCCCATTTTCACTCCCGCTTTTTCCCGGTTTTCTCCAGAAATTGTCTGATATAGTACCAAAAATATTTTTGGGTCAAAAGGAGTGGATTGGGATGTTCATTATTAAAAAACTGAACACGGGTTGAGAGGAAGGACTACTGCCTAGTTTTTCTCGTCGAGATCGATTTCCACACTTGTTTTTTGATGTGCTTGATGTGTATGTGGTTCCCGATCTTTCGTTAGGTTGTGGTAACTTTCAATTTGGTGGAGACGCAACACACAATTGATCCAGCCTTAGATCAACACGATTCGAACCCAGCGATCACACCACCACTTCTCCTCTAGTTATCAACCCTGCAAACACGATTGACCTTGCCAAGAAAGCTAATTCTAGCTTGCGAATTGAATGACTGAAGCAAGAACAAGGAACAACGCAACTAAATTGCAAAATCTGAATTAAATCACGAAGTTGGAAAACCAACAAACCGTCAAACAACGAAACTGTTTGATAACGGGTGAAAACTAATTAAAACATATCTCTAATTATGGCGGCTACTGTTTATATAGAGGTTGGGACATCCTTAGGAGGAAACCCAAATACTAATGAGCCTGGAAAAGTTATACGGCCCAAAGGCCAAAAGATAGTGTCGCAGTATCAGAGCAGTTTCTGGATGTCATTTTATTTTCATGATTCCTGCTGACTCCAATCAAATTTGGAGATGATATGGATACCGATGGAAAGGTTATCTTCTTACCTTTCCATTAATAACTTGAACGTTCAAAACGGAGCTCGTATGCGACCGGGCATCAATTATAGTGCAGGCTGCCCCTAGTGTCTTACTTGGACTCGAACATGAGTTGGATTGGATATCCTTCAGGGTTCAACATGCCTTGATGATCTTGAGTATCTCCAAGTCCTTCTTCATGCTTTCAATGACACCTCCAATGTTCATAATCATGATACACTCATTAGGTAGCAATCTATTCTCAAAGAAAGGAAGATATATGTTTAGGAACAAGCTCGCTTCCAATCTCAACTGTCGTTCACGAGTTCCATTAATCCTAATTTGAGGAGGGTTTTGTGTACCTAAAGGAGCGATGTCCTCATTATTTTTTGTCGGTTATCTCTAGTTAATGTCTGATATACGTGCCAAAAATAGTTTTGGGTCAAATAGAGTGGATTAGGATGTTCATTATTAAAAAACTAAAAACGGGATGAGTGGTAGGACTGCATCCTATTTTCCCTGTCGGGACCTGTTTTTGCCCCTATTTTTTCCCTAGTTTTCTCTAAAAAAAGTCCGATATACGTATCAAAAATATTTTTGGGTCAAAAGGAGTGGATTGAGACGTTCATTATTAAAAAACTGAACACGGGTTGAGAGAAAGGACTCCAGCTTATTTTTCCCCGTCGGGACCAATTTTCATGCCCGTTTTTTTTGTTATCTCCAGAAAATGTTCTATATACATACAAAAAATATTTTTGGGTCAAAAGGAATGGATTGGGATGTTCATTATTAAAAAACTGAACACAGGTTAGAGGAAGGACTGCGGCCTATTTTTCTCCGTCGAGACCTATTTTCAAGCCCGTTTTTTCCTGGTTTTCTCTAGAAAATGCTCGATATACATACCAATAATATTTTGGGGTGAAAAGGATAGGATTGGGATATTCATTATTAACAAAAATGAACACGGGTTGAGAGGAAGGACTGCGGCCTATTTTTCCCTGTCAGGACCCATTTTTGGTCCCCTTTTTCCCGGATTTCTCTAGAAAATTTCTGATATACATACATAAAATTTTTTTAGGTCAAAAGGACTGGATTGCGATGTTCATTATTACAAAACTGAACACGGGTTGAGAGGAAGGATTGCAGTCGGTTTTTCCCTTTTAGGACCCATTTTCGTGCCCATTTTTTCCTCCTTTTCTCCAAAAAAATGTCCGATATATGTACCAAAAATATTTTTGGGTCAAAAGGAGTGGATTGAGATTTTCATTATTAAAAAACTGAACATGCGTTGAGAGGAAGGACTGCGATCTATTTTTCCCTATCAGGACCTATTTTCGCTCCTATTTTTTCTCGGTTTTCCCCAGAAAATATCCGATATACGTACAAAAAATATTTTTGTGTCAAAAGGAGTTGATTGAGACGTTCATTATTAAAGAACTGAACACGGGTTGAGAGGAACGACTCTGGCCTATTTTTCCCCGCCAAGACCTGTTTTCGTGCCTATTTTTTCACTGGTTTTCTCCACAAAATGTCCGATATATGTACAAAAATATTTTTTCGTCAAAAGGAGTGGATTGTGAAGTTCATTATTAAAAAACTGAATATGGATCGAGAGAAAGGACTACGGCCTATATTTCCCTGTCTTCAAGCCCCTTTTTCCGAGTTTTCTCCAGAAAATGTTCAATATACGTACCAAAAATATTTTTGGGTCCAAAGGAGTGGATTGGGACGTTCATTGTCAACAAAACAGAACACAGGTTGAGAGGAAGGACTGCGGCCTATTTTTCCCCGTCGAGACCCATTTTCGTGCCTGTTTTCTCATTGGTTTTCTCGAGAAAATGTCCGATATATGTACAAAAATATTTTTTGGTCAAAAGGAGTGGATTGGGAAATTCATTATTAAACAACAAAACACGGATCGAGAGGAAAGACTGCGGCCTATTTTTTCCTGTTGGGACCCATTTTCACGCCCGTTTTTTTCCTGGTTATCTCCAGAAAATGTCTGATATACGCACCAACAATATTTTTGGGTGAAAAGGAGCGGATTGGGACGTTCATTTTAAAAAAACTGAACACAGGTTGAGACGAAGGAGTGCGGCCTATTTTCCCGTGGGACCCATTTTCACGCCTGTTTTTTCGCTAGTTTCGCCAGAAAATATACGATATACGTACCAAAAATATTTTTGGGTCAAAATGAGTGGATTGAGACAAAAAACTGAACATGAGTTGAGTGGAAGGACTGCAGCCTATTCTTCCCCGTCGAGACCCGTTCTCAAGCCTGTTTTTTCCTGTTTTTCTCTAGAAAATGTTCGATATAGGTGCCAAAAATATTTTTGGGACAAAAGGAGAATATTGGATCGTTCATTATTAAAATACTAAACACAGGTTAAGAGGAAGGACTACGGCTTATTTTTCCCCGTCGGGACCCATTTTGCTCCCGTTTTTTCTCAGTTTTCTCCAAAAAATGTCCGATAGACGCACCTAAAATTTTTTTGGTCCAAAGGAGGGGATTAGGATGTTCATTATTAAAAAACAGAACATGGGTTGAGAGGAAGGAATGCGGTCTATTTTTCCCCGTCAAGACCCATTTTCGCATGCATTTTTTTCGGTTTTCTCCAGAAAATGTCCGATATACATAGAAAAATATTTTGGGTCAAAAGGAGTGAATTGGGACGTTCATTATTTAAAAACTGAACAAGGGTTGAGAGGAAGGACTGCGATATATTTTTCCCTATCAGGACCCATTTTTGTGCCTGTTTTTTCTAGTTTTGTAAAAAAAATGTCCGATGTACGTACCAAAAATATTTTTGGACAAAAGGTGTGGTTTGGGACATTCATTTTCACTAAACTGAACACGGGCTGAGAGGATGGACTGTGTTTTTCTCTGTCGGCACCCGTTTTCACGCCTGTTTTTTCACTGGTTTTCTCTAGAAAATGTTCGATATACGATCAAAAATATTTTTGGGTCAAATGGAGTGGATTGGGACATTCATTATTAAAAAAATAACGACGGGTTGAGAGGAAGGACTGCGGCCTATTTTTCCCCCTCGAGACCCATTTTCACGCTCGTTTTTTCCAAGTTATCTCAAGAAAATGTCCGATATACGTATCAAAAATATTTTTGGGGGCAAAAGGAGTGGATTGGGATGTTCATTACTAAAAAACTAAACATGGGTTGACAGGAAGAACTGTGGCCTATTTTTCCCCGTCGAGACCCGTTTTTACGCCCTTTTGTACTGGTTTTCTAAAAAAAATGTTCGATATACGTACTAAAAATTTTTTGGGTCCAAAGAAGTGGATTGGGACGTTCATTATTATAAAACTGAACATGGGTTGAGAGGAAGGCTGCGGCCCATTTGTTCCTGGTTTTCTCCATAAAATATCCGTATACGTAACAAAAAATTTTTTGGGTCAAAGGAGAAGATTGGGACGTTCATTTTTAAAAAACTGAACACGGGTTGAGAGGATGAAATGCGGTCTATTTTCCCTGTCTGGACCCATTTTCAAGCCCTTTTTTTAGTTCTCTAAAAAAATTTTGATATACATACTAAATATATTTTTGGGTCAAAAGTAGTTGATTTGGATGTTTATTATTAAAAAACTGAACACGGGTTGAGAGGAAGGACTGTGGCCTATTTTTCTCTGTCGGTACCCATTTTTGCTCCCGTTTTTTCCCAGTTTTCTCCGGAAAATGTCCGATTGATGTACCAAAAAAATTTTTGGGTCCAAAGGAGTGGATTGGGATTTTATTGTTAAAAAAATGAACACGAGTTGAGACGAAAGGCGGCGATCTATTTTTCCCCGTCTGAACCCGTTTTTGCGCCTTTTTTCCCCGGTTTTCTCTAGAAAATGTCCGATATACATACCAAAAATATTTTTGGGGAAAAAGTAGTGGATTGGGACATTCAATTTTAATAAACTGAACACGTGATGAGAGGAAGCACTGCGGCCTGTTTTCCTCCGGGACCCGTTTTAGCGCCTATTTTTTCACTGGTTTTCTCCAAAAAATGTCTGACATAAGCTCAAAAATATTTTTGGGTCAAAAGGAGTGGATTGGGACGTTCATTTTTTAAAAACTCTACACGGGTTGAGAGGAAGGACTGTGACCTATTTTTCCATGTCGAGACCCATTTTTGCTCCCGTTTTTCCAGGTTTTCCCGAGAAAATGTCTGATAGACGTACGAAATTTTTTTTTGCGTCCAACGGAGTGGATTGTGATGTTCATTATAAAAAACTGAATACGGGTTGGGAGGAAGGACTGTGGTCTATTTTTCTTGTCAGGACCCGTTTTCGCGTCCATTTTTTCTCGGTTTTCTCTAGAAAATGTCTAATATACGTAGAAAAATATTTTTGGGTCAAAAGGAGTGGATTGGGATTTTCATTATTAAAAACCTGAACACAGTTTGAGAGGAAGGACTGCGATCTATTTTTCCTCGTCAAGGCCTGTTTTTGCGTCTGTTTTTTCCGGTTTTCTCTAGAAAATGTCTGATATACATTCAAAAATATTTTTTTGGGTCAAATAGAGTGGATTGGGACATTCATTATTAAAAAAATGAAGACGGGTTGAGAGGAATGACTGCGGCCTATACCCAATTTCACGCTTGTTTTTTCCCAGTTATCTCCAGAAAATGTCTGATATATGCACCAAAAATATTTTTGGGTGAAAAGGAGTGGATTGGTATGTGCATTACTAAAATACCGAACCCTGGTTGAGAGGAAGGACTGTGGCCCTTTTTCCCCGTCGGAACCCATTTTTTCCCCTGTTTTTTTCTCGGTTTTCTCCAGAAAATGTTCGATAGATATACAAAAATATTTTTTGGTCAAAAGGAGTGGATTGGGACATTCATTATTAAAAAAACTGAACATGTGTTGAGAGGAAGTACTGCGATCTATTTTTCCCTGTCAGGACCTATTTTTGTGCCTCTTTTTCTTGTTATCTCCAGAAAATGTCTGATAGACGTACAGTAAATAATTTTGGGTCAAAAGTACTGGATTGGGTCATTCATTTTTAATAAACCGAACACGGGTTGAGAGTAAGGACTGCGACCTATTTTTTACCATCGGGAAACATTTTTGTGAACGTTTTCTCCCGGTTTTCTCCAAAAAATGTCCCATATACATATCAAAAATATTTTTGAGTCAAAAGGGGTAGATTGGGATGTTCATTTTAACTTATCTAAACACGGGCTGAGAGGAAGCACTGCGGCCTATTTTTCCCCACCGGGACCCGTTTGCACGCCTGTTTATGCGCTACTTTTCACCAGAAAATGTTCGATATATGTTCATTATTAAAAAAATGAAGATGGGTTGAGTGTAAGGACTGTGGACTATTTTTCTCCCTCGAGACCCATTTTCACGCTCGTTTTTTCCCAGTTATCTCCAGAAAATGTCCGACATACGAACAAAAAACATTTTTGGGGCAGAAAAGAGTGGATTGGGATGTTTGTTATAAAAAAACTGAACACTGGTTCAAAAAGAAGACTGCGACTAGTTTTTCCCTGTCAAGACCCATTTTCAGGCAAGTTTTTTCTAGGTTTTCTCTAGAAAATGTCCTATATACGTACCAAAAATATTTTTGGGTCAAAAGGAGTGGATTGGGATGTTCATTATTAAAAAATTGAACACGGGTTGAGAGGAAGGACTGCGGCCTATTTTTCCCATCGAGACCCATTTTCAAGCTCGTTTTTTCCTTTTTTTCTCTAGAAAATATTCGATATACGTACCAAAAATATTTTTGGGTCAAAAGGAGTGGATTGGAATATTCATTTTTAATAAACTGAACACGGGCTGGAAGGATGGAGTGCGGCCAATTTTTCTCCGTCGAGACCCGTTTTCGTGCCTGTTTATCACTTGTTTTCTCTAGAAAATGTCTGAAATATGTTCAAAAATATTTTTCGGTCAAATAGAGTGGATTAGGACGTTCATTATTAAAAAATGAAGACAGGTTGAGACGAAGGACTACGGCCTATTTTTCCCCTCGAGACACATTTTCACGCTCGTTTTCCCAGTTATCTCCAAAAAATGTCTGATCTATATACCAAAAATATTTTTTTGGCCAAAAGTTGTGGATTGGAATGTTCATTTTTACAAAACTGAACACGAGTTGCGAGGAAGGAATGCACACTTCTTTCTCCCGTCGAGACCCCTTTTCATGCCCGTTTTTTCCTAGTTTTCTCCAGAAAATATTCAATATATGTGTCAAAAATATTTCTGGGTCAAAAGGAGTGGATTGGGAAGTTCATTATTATGAAACTGGACATGGGTTGAGAGGATGGACAGGGGCCTATGTTTCCCCGGTCGGGACCCATTTTCATGCCCATTTGTTCCTGGTTTTCTCCTGAAAATGTCCGATATATGTTGAGACCCGTTTTCAAGCTCTTTTTTCCTGGTTTTCTCTACAAAATATTCAATATACGTACCAAAAATATTTTTGGGTCAAAAGGAGTGGATTGGGACGTTCATTATTAAAAAACTGAACACGGGTATTGAGGAAGGACTGCGATCTATTTTTCCCCGTTAGGAATCGTTTTTGCGCCAGTTTTTTTCCCGTTTTCTCCATAAAATCTCTGATATATGTACCAAAAAAATTTTTGGTCAAAAGGAGTAGACTAGAACATTCATTTTTAATAAACTAAACACAGGTTTAGAGGAAGGACTACGGCCGTTTTTCCTCCTCAGGACCTATTTTTGCGCATGTTTTTTCACTGGTTTTCTCTAGAAAATATCCGATATATGTTCAAAAATATTTCTGGGTCAAATGGAGTGGATTGGGATGTTCACTTTTAAAAAAACGAAGACGGGTTGAGAGGAAGGACTAGGACTATTTTTCCCCCTAGAGACCCATTTTCGTGCCTGTTTGATCCTGGTTTTCTTCCGAAAATGTCTGATATACGCACCAAAATTATTTCTGGGTCGAAAGGAGTGGATTGGGATGTGCATTATTAAAAAACCGAACTTGGGTTGAGAGGAAGAACTGCGGCTTATTTTTCCCTGTCAAGACCTGTTTTCAAGCTCGTTTTTTCTTGGTTTTCTCTAGAAAATGTTCGATATAGGTGCCAAAAATATTTTTGGGTCAAAAGGAGAGAATTGGGACGTTCATTGTTAAAAAAATGAACACGGGTCGAGAGGATGGACTGCGGTCTATTTTTCCCCGTCGGGAACCATTTTTGCTCCCGTTTTTTCTCAATTTTTTTCAAAAAATATCCGAAAGACGCACCTAAAATTTTATTTATCCAAAAGAGGGGATTGGGATGTTTATTACTAAAAACTGAACATGGGCTGAGATGAAGGAAAGCGGTCTATTTTTACCCGTCAGGACCCATTTTCGCGTCCCTTTTTCCCTGTTTTCTCCATAAAATGTCCGATATACGTAGAAAAATATTTTTGAGTCAAAAGGAGTGGATTGGGACATTCATTATTTAAAAACGAAACAAGTGTTGAGAGGAAGGACTGCGATCTATTTTTCCCCATCAGGACCCGTTTTTGTGCCTGTTTTTTCGGTTTTGTAAAAAAAATGTCCGATATACGCAAAAAAATATTTTTGGTCAAAAAGAGTGGATTGGGACATTCATTTTTACTAAACTGAACACAGGCTAAGAGGAAGGACTGCGTTTTTCCCCGTTGGCACCCGTTTTCATGCCTGTTTTTTCTCTAGTTTTCTCTAGAAAATGTTCGATATACGTTCAAAAATATTTTTGGGTCAAATGAAGTGGATTGAGACGTTCATTATTAAAAAAATAAAGATGGGTTGAGAGGAAGGACTGTAGCCTATTTTTCCCCCTCGAGACCCATTTTCACGCTTATTTTTTCCAAGTTATCTCCATAAAATATCCGATATACATACCAAAAATATTTTCTGGGGCAAAAGGAGTGGATTGGTATGTTCATTATTAAAAAACTAAACATGGGTTGACAGGAAGGACTGCGGCCTATTTTTCGCCGTCGAGACCCGTTTTCACGCCCTTTTGTCCAGGTTTTCTCAAGAAAATATTCGATATACGTACCAAAAAATTTTTGGATCAAAAAAAGTGGATTGGGACGTTCATTGTTATAAAACTGAGCATGGCTTGAGAGCAAGGCAACGGCCTATGTTTCCCTGTCGGGACCCATTTTGGCGCCCGTTTGTTCCTAGTTTTCTCCAGAAAATATCTGATATACGTACCAAAAATATTTTTGGGTCAAAAGGAGAGAATTGGGACGTTCATTATTAAAATACTGAACACGGGTTGAGAGAAAGGAATGCGGTTTATTTTCCTAGGTTTTCTCCAAAAAATGTTCGATCCACGTACCAAAAATATTTTTCTGGTCCAAAGGAGTGGATTGGGATGTTCATTATTAAAAAACTAAACACGGATTGAGAGGAAGGACTGGATCTATTTTTCCCTGTCCGGACCAGTTTTTGCGCCTTTTTTCCCTGATTTTCTCTAGAAAATGTCTGATATACGTACCAAAAAACTTTTTGGGGGCAAAAGGAGTAGATTGGGATGTTCATTATTAAAAAACTGAACACGGGTTGAGAGGAATGCGGTCTATTTTCCCCGTCAGGACGCGTTTTCAAGACCTCTTTTCTGGTTTTCTCTAAAAAAATTTAGATATACATTCCAAAAATATTTTTGGGTCAAAATGAGTGGATTGGGTCGTTCATTATTAAAAACCTGAACACGGATTGAGAGGAAGGACTGCGGCCTATTTATCCCTGTCAAGACACATTTTTGCTCCCTTTTTTCTAGGTTATCTCCAGAAAATGTCCGATTGACGTGCCAAAAAATTTTTTTGGTCGAAAGGAGTGGATTGGGATGTTCATTATTAAAAAGCTAAACACGAGTTAAGAAGAAGGACTGCGATCTATTTTTCCACGTCAGGACCTGTTTTCGCGCCTGTTTTTTCGGTTTTCTCCGAAAAAATGTCCGATATACGTACCAAAAAATTTTTTTGGGTCCATAGGAGTGGATTGGGATGTTCATTATTAAAACACTGAACACGGGTTGAGAGAAAAGACTGCAGCCTATTTTTCCCTGTCGAGGCCTGTTTCAAGCCAGTATTTTACCGGTTTTCTACAAAAAATGTCCGATAGATCTACCAAAAATTTTTTTTGGGACCAAAAGAGTGGATTGGGATGTTCATTATTAAAAAACTGAACGGGTTGAGAGGAAGGACTGCTGCCTATTTATCCTCGTCGAGACCCATTTTCAAGCTCATTTTTTCCTGGTGTTCTATAGAAAATGTTTGATATACATACCAAAAATATTATTGGGTCAAAAGGAGTGGATTGGGACGTTTATTATTAAAAAACTGAACACGCGTTGAGAGCAAGGACTACGGCCTATTTTTCCCCGTCTGACCCGTTTCCGCGTCCATTTCTTCCCGGTTTTCTCCAAGAAATGTCCGATAGAAGTACTAAAAAATTTTTTTGGGCCAAAGGTGTGGATTGGGAAATTCATTTTTAAAAAACTGAACACGGGTTGAGAGGAAGGACTGCGGCCTTTTTTTCCCCGTCGAGACCCATTTTTCCTCCCCTTTTTCCTGGTTTTCTCCAAAAAATATTCAACAGACCTACAAAAATTTTTTTTGGTACCAATGGAGTGGAGTGGGATGTTCAATACTAAAAAACTGAACACGGGTGGAGAGGAAGGACCGTGGCCTATTTTTCCTCGTCGAGACCTAGTTTTGCTGCCGTTTTTCCCAGTTTTTTTCCAGAAAATATCTGATAGACGTACCAAAATTGAATATGGGTTGAGAGGAAGGTCTGCGGCCTATTTTACCCCATCGGAACCTATTTTAGCGCCTATTTTTTCCCTGTTTTCCCCAGAAAATGTCTGATATACGTACCAAATTTTTTTTTGCGTAAAAAGGAGTGGATTAAGACGTTCATTATTAAAAAACTGAACATGGGTTATCACGAAGGACTGCCGCCTATTTTCCTTCGTCGGGACCCGTTTTCGCACCTATGGGTTTTCTCCAGAAAGTGTCCGATATACGTACCAAAAATATTTTTGGGTCAAAAGGAGTGGATTAGGATGTTCGTTATTAAAAAAATGAACACAAGTTAAGAGAAAAGACTGCGTATACACACCAATAATATTTTTTGGTCAAAAGGAGAGGACTGTGATGTTCATTTTTTACATGGGTTGAGAGGGATGACTGCAGCTATTTTTCCCTATCGAGACCAGTTTTCATGTCAGTTTTTTCCTGGTTTTCTCTAGAAAATGTCTGATATACGTACCAAAAATATTTTTAGGTCAAAAGGAGTAGATTGGGACCTTCATTATTAAAAACTAAAAAATGGTTGAGAGGAAGGATTGCGGCCTGTTTTCCATGTCGGCACCAGTTTTCACGCCTGTTTTTTTGCGGTTTTCTCTAGTAAATGTCTGATATTAAATATTTTTAGGTCAAAAGGAGTGGATTGGGACATTCATTATTAAAAAACTGAACACGGGTTGGGAAGGACTTCAACCTGTTTTTCCCCATCGGGACCTATTTTTGCACCCATTCCTCCCAATCAGGACCCATTTTCGCTCCTGTTTTCTCCAAAAAATGGGCAATATACCTGAAAAAATATTTTTGTGCTGAAAGGAGTGGATCGGGATGTTCATTTTGAAAAACTGAGTACGAGTTGAGAGGAAGGACTACGGCCTCTTTTTCCCCGTCGGGACTCGTTTTTTCGGGGTTTTCTCCAAAAAATGTCCCATATGTGTACCAAAAATATTTTAGGGTCAAAATGATGGATTGGAATGTTCATTATTAAAAAATTGAACATGGGTTGAGAGGACTGCAGCTTATTTTTCCACATCAAGAACCGTTTTTGTGCCCGTTTTTTCTCGGTTTTCTCCAGAAAATGTCCGATATACGTACCAAAATATTTTTGGGTCACAAGTACCGGATTGGGAAGTTCATTATTAAAAAACTTAACACGGGTTGAGATGAAGGACTGCAGCCTATTAATTCCCGTCGGGACCGTTTTCGCGCCCGTTTTTTCTCGATTTTCTGAAGGAAATGTCTGATATACATACCAAAATTATTTTTGGGTTAAATAGAGTGGATTGGGATGTTTATTATTAAAAAACTGAACATGGGTGGAGAGGAAAGACTGTGTGTACATACCAATAATATTTTTGGGTCCAAAGGAGTGGATTGGGATGTTCATTATTAAAAAATTGATCATGGGTTGACAGGGACGACGGCGGCTTTTTTTTCCTGGTCGGGACCAGTTTTCATGCCCATTTTTTCGTGGTTTTCTCAAGAAAATGTCCAATATACGTATCAAAAATATTTTTGGGTAAAAAAGAGTGGATTGGGAAGTTACATTATTAAAAACTGAACAAGGGTTGAGAGGAGGACTGCAGCCTAATTTCCCTGTCGGCACCAGTTTTTGCGTCCGTTTTTTCGCGGTTTTCTCTAGTAAATGTCCGATATTAAAATATTTTTGGGTAAAAAGGCGTGGATTGGACATTCATTATTGAAAACCAGAATACGGGTTGAGAGGAAGGACTTCGACCCGCTTTTCCCCGTGGAGACCTATTTTTGCACCCTTTTTTCCCAATCGAGACCCATTTTCGCTTCTGTTTTTTCTGGTTTTCTCTAGAAAATGGCCAATATACATGCAAAAAATATTTTTGTGCTGAAAGGAGTGGATTGGGATGTTCGTATTGAAAAACTGAGCACGGGTTGAGAGGAAGGACTGCGGCCTATTTTTCTCGTCAGGACCGTTTTTGCACCCGGTTTTTCTGATTTTCTCCAGAAAATGTCCGATATACATACTAAAAATATTTTAGGGTCAAAAGCACTAGATTGGGATGTTCATTATTGAAAAACTTAACGCGGGTTGAGAGGAAAGACTGCAGCCTATTTTTTTCCTGTCGGGACCCGTTTTCGCGCTCGGTATTTCCTCGTTTTCTCTAGAAAATGTCCGATATACATACCAAAAATAGTGGATTTAGACGTTCATTATTAAAAAACTGAACACGGGTCGAGAAAAAGGACTGCGGCCTGTTATTCACGGTCAGGACCTGTTTTCGCGTCCTTTTTCCCGGTTTCTCAAGAAAATGTCTGATATAAGTATCAAAATATTTTTGAGTCAAAAGAAGTGGATTCGGATGTTCATTGCTAAAAATACGAACATGGGTTAAGAGGACATACTACGGCCTATTTTTCCTCGTTGGGACCCATTTTCACGCTGTTTTTCCTGGTTTTCCCAAGAAAATGTTAGATATACATACAAAAATATTTTTAGGTCAAAAGAAGTGGAGTGGGATGTCCATTATTAAAAAATTGAGCATGGGTTGAGAGGAAGGGCTGCGGCCTATTTTTTCCTGTCAAGAACCGTTTTCGCGCCCGTTTTTTCTCCTTTTTTTCGCTAGAAAATGTCCGACATATATACCAAAAATATTTTAGTGTCAAACGGACGGAATGGGATGTTCATTATTAAAAAATTTAACACGCGATGAGAAGAAAGCCTGCGGCCTATTTTTCCCCGTCGAGGAACAGTTTTCGTGCTCTTTTTTCCCGTTTTCTTTAGAAAATATCCGATATACGTATCAAAAATATTTTTTGGGTCAAAAGCAGTCGGTTGGGATGTTTATTATTAAAAAAATAAACATGGATTAACAGGAAGGACTGCGGTCTATTATTCCCCGTCGAGACCTATTTTCGCACCCTTTTTTCCAGTTTTCTTATGAAAATGTCTTATATACATACCAAAAATATTTTTAGATCAAAAGGTGTGAATTGGGATGTTCATTATTAAAAAAAATGAATACGGGTTGAGAGAAAATACTGCGGCCTATTTTTTCTCGGCGGGACCCTTTTTCATGCATATTTTTCTCAGTTTTCTCCAAAAAATGCTAGGTATACATACCAAAAATATTTTTGAGTCAAAAAAGGTGGATTGGGATGTTCATTATTAAAAAATTGAACATGGGTTGAGAGTAAGGACTGCGGCCTTCTTTTCCCCGTCTAGACTTGTTTTGTATCCTTTTTTCCCGGTTTTCTCCATAAAATGTCTGATATTCATACCAAAAGTATTTCTAGGTCAAAAGAAGTGGATTGGGACGTTCATTATTTAAAAAACTGAAGATGGGATGAGAGGAGGGACTGCGACCTAGTTTTCCCCATCGGGACCTATTTTTGCACCCGTTTTTCCCCATCGGGTCCCATTTTCCTACTGTTTTTTCTGGTTTTCTCCAAAAAATGGCTGATATATCTACATAAAATATTTTTACGTTGAAAGGAGTGGATGGGGATGTTCATTTCGAAAAAACTGAGCACCGGTTGAGAGGAAGGACTACGGCCTATTTTTCCCCGTCGGGACCCATTTTCGCATCCGTTTTTTTGGTTTTCACCAGAAAATGTTTGATATATGTACAAAAAATATTTTTTGGTCAAAAGGAGTCCATTGGGACCTTCATTATTAAAAAAATGAACAAGGGTTGAGAGGAAGGATTGCGGCCCATTTTTCCCGGTCGGCACCTGTTTTCGTGCCTATTTTTCTCGGTTTTCTGCAAAAAAGTTCCATATATGTACTAAAAATATTTTCGGGTCAAAAGCAGTGGATTGGGATATTCATTATTAAAAAATTGAACAGGGGTTAGAGGAAGGACTGCGCCATATTTTTCCTAGTCGAGACCCGTTTTCGTGTCCTTTTTTCCCAGTTTTCTCTCGAAAATGTCCGATATACGTACCAAAATTTTTTTTGGTTCAGAAGGAGTGGATTGTGATGTTTATTATTAAAAAAATAAACACAGGTTTAGAGTAAGGACTGCGGCCTATTTTTCATCGTTGAGAACCGTTTTCGGGCTCATTTTTTCTGGTTTTCTCTAGAAAATGTCCGATATACGTATCAAAAATATTTTTAGGCCAAAAAGAGTGGATTTAGATGTTCATTATTAAAAAACTGAACACGGATTGAGAGGAAGGACTGTGTTCAATTTTTTCCAGTCGGGACCCTTTTTTCTCGATTTTCTCTAGAAAATGTCTGATATACGTGCCAAAAATATTTTTGGGATACAAGGAGTGAACTGGGATGTTCATTATTAAAAAACAGAACACGGATTGAGAGGAAGGAGTGCGGCCTATTTTTCCCCGCCAAGACCTGTTTTCGCACACTTTTTCCCGGTTTTCTCCAGAAAGTATCCGATATAGGTACCAAAAAAATTTTTGGTCAAAAGGAGTGGATTGGGACGTTCGTTATTTAAAAATAGAACGTGAGTTGAGAGGAAGGTCTGCAGCCTATTTTTCCCCATCAGGACCCATTTTCGCGGCGTTTTTCCCGGTTTTTTCACAGAAAATGTACGATATCTGTACCAAAAACATTTTAGGGTTGAGAGAAAGGACCGTGGACTATTTTTCCACGTCGAGAACCATTTTTGCGCATGTTGGTTTCTTGTTTTCACTAGAAAATGTCCAATATACATACCAAAATATTTCTGGGTCAAAAGGAGTGGATTTGGACGTTCATTATGAAAAAACTGAGCACGGGTTGAGAGGAAGGACTGTGGCCTATTTTTTCCCCGTCGAGACCCTTTTTTCTGATTTTCTCCAGAAAATGTGTTATATATATACCAAAAATATATTTTGGTCAGAAGTAGTGGATTGGGTTGTTCACTATTAAAAAACTAAACACGGATTGGGAGGAAGGCCTGCGGCCAATTTTTCCTCATCAGGACCTATTTTCACACCCTTTTCTCTCGGTTTTCTCAAAAAAATATCTGTTATACGTACCAAAAATATTTTTGGGTCAAAAGGTGTGGCTTGGAACGTTCGTTATTTAAAAACTGAGCACGGGTTGAGAGGAAGGACTGCGATCTATTTTTCCCGGTCGGGACGGGTTTTCTCATCCATTTTTTCGGTTTTCTCCAGAAAATGTCCGATATATGTCCCAAAAATATTTTTGGGTCAAAAGGATGAATTGCAACATTCATTATTAAAAAAATTGAACATGGGTTAGGTGGAA
The DNA here is from genome assembly GCA_001602295.1 of Zoysia matrella. Taxonomy (NCBI): domain Eukaryota; kingdom Viridiplantae; phylum Streptophyta; class Magnoliopsida; order Poales; family Poaceae; genus Zoysia; species Zoysia matrella. The sequence goes on from BCLG01000878.1 coordinate 81,488, forward strand.
GGAGTGCGGACTGTTTTTCCCCGTCAGGAACTGTTTTTGTGCTAGTTTTTTCTCGGTTTTCTCAAGAAAATCTCCGATATACGTACCAAAAATATTTCTAGGTCAAAAAGAGTGGATTGGGACGTTCATTTTTAAAAATTTGAACATGGATTGAGAGGAAAGACTGCGGCCTATTATTTCCGATCAAGACCCATTTTTGCGCCCGTTTTTTCTTGGTTTTCTCCAGAAAATGTCCGATATAGATAGCAAAAATATATTTGGGTCAAAAAGAGTAGATTGGCGTTCATTATAAAAAATTGAACACAGGTTGAGAGGAAGGACTGCGGCCTATTTTCCCGTCGGGACCTGTTTTCACGCCCTTTTTTCCATGATTTTCTCCAAAAAATGCCCGGTATACGTACCAAATATATTTTTTGGTCAGAAGGAGTGGTTTAGAATGTTCATTATTAAAAAACTGAACATAGGTTGAGAGTAAGGACTTGGGCTTATTTTTCCTGGTCAGGACCAGTTTTCCCGCCTTTTTTTCTTGGTTTTATCCAGTAAATGTAAATATTTTTAGGTCAAAAGGAGTAGATTCACAGGTTGAGAGGAAAGACTGCGGCCTATTTTTCCCCATCGGGAACCGTTTTCGTCCTCATTTTTTCCGTGTTTTGTCCAGAAAATGTCCGATATTTGTACAAAATTATTTTTAGGTCAAAAGAAGTGGATTAGGATGTTTATTGTTAAAAACTGAGCACGGGTTGAGAGGAAGGACTGCATCCTGTTATTCACCGTCAAGACCTATTTTCGCACCCGTTTTTTCCCGGTTTTTTAAAAGGAAACGTCCGATATAGGTACCAAAATATTTTTGGGTCAAAAGGAGTGGATTGAGATGTTCATTGTTAAAAATAGGAACACTTGTTGAGAGGAAAGACTGCGCAGCCTATTTTTCCTCGTCGAGACCCGTTTTTGCGCCAGTTTTTCTCGGTTTCCTTCAGAAAATGTTAGATATACATATGCATACCAAAAATATTTTTGGGTTGAAAGGAGTGGATTGGGATGTTGATTATTAAAACATGGAACATGGGTTGAGAGGAAGGACTGCGGCGTATTTGTCCTCGTCAGGACCGGTATTCGTGCATGTTTTTTTCCAGTTTTATCCAAAAAATGTTTGATATACATAGCAAAAATATTTTCAGGTCAAAAGGATTGGATTGGGACGTTCATTATTAAAAAATTGAATGAGGGTTGAGGGGAAGGACTGCGGCTTATTTTTCTTCGTCAGGACCCGTTTTTGCACCAATTTTTTCTCAATTTTCTGCAAAAAACTTCGATATACGTAGCAAAAATATTTTTGGTCAAAAGGAGTGTAATCTGCTGTTCATTATTAAAAACGTGAACACTGGTGGAGCAAGGTCTGCGACCTGTTTCACCCCATCGGGACCTATTTCTGCACCCATTTTTCTCAATCAGGACCCATTTTCGCTCATATTTTTTTGGTTTTCTCTAGAAAATGACCAATATACCAGCAAAAATATTTTTGTGCTGAAAGGAGTGGATTGGGATGTTCATTTTGAAAAAAATTAAGAATGGGTTGAGAGGAAAGACTGGGACTATTTTTCCCCGTCGAGAACCGTTTTCTCACCCGTTTTTTCTCCGTTTTCATTAGAAAATGTTCGATATATGTACCAAACATATTTTACAGTCAAAAGGATGGATTGTGACTTTCATTATTAAAAATTTAACACGGATTGAGAGGAAAGACTGCAGCCTATTTTTCCGGTCGAGGAACCGTTTTTGTCCTCATTTTTTTTTCTCGGTTTTCATTAGAAAATATCCGATATACGAACCAAAAATATATTTGAGTCAAAAGCAGTGGATTGGGATGTTTATTATTAAAAAACTGAACACAGATTAACAGGAAGGACTGCAGTCTATTATTCCTCGTCGAGACTGTTTTTACGTCCGTTTTTTGCCAGTTTTCTCAAAAAAATGTCCGGTATACCTACCAAAAATATTTTTGGGTCAAAAGGTGTCGATTGGGATGTTCATTATGTAAAAAATGAACACGGGTTGAGAGGAAATACTGCGGCCTATTTTTTCTCATCGGGACCCTTTTCACGCCTATATTTCTCGATTTTCTGCAGAAAATGTTAGGTATACATACCAAAAATATTTTTGATCAAAAGGAGTAAATTGGGATGTTCATTATTGAAAAATTGAACATGGTTGAGAGGAAGGACTACGGCCTACTTTTCCTCGTCCGAACCTGTTTTGTGTCCTTTTTTCTCGGTTCTCTCCATTAAATGTCCGATATACGTACCAAAAATATTTTTAGGTAAGAAGGAGTGGATTGTGACGTTCATTATTTAAAAACCTGAACACGGGATGAGAGGAAGGACTGCGACCTAGTTTTCCCCATCAGGAAAAATTTTTGCACCCGTTTTTCCCCATGGGGTCCCATTTTCCTACAGTTTTTTTTCTGGTTTTCACAAAAAAATAGGTAATATACCTGCACAAAATATTTTTGCGTTGAAACGAGTGGATTGGGATGTTCATTTTGAAAAACTGAGCACCCGTTGAGAGGAAGGACTGGGGCCTATTTTTCCCTGTCGAGACGCATTTTTGCGCCTGTTTTTCTGGGTTTTCTCCAGAAAATGTCCGATACACATAAAAAAAATATTTTTTGGTCAAAAGGAGTGGATTGGGACCTTAATTATTGAAAAAATGAACAATAGTTGAGAGGAAGGATTGCGGCCTCTTTTTCCCGTCGGACCCGTTTTCGCGCCTATTTTTTCACAGTTTTCTGCAGAGAAGTTTGATATAGGTACTAAAAATATTTTTGGATCAAAAGCAGTGGATTGGGACGTTCATTATTAAAAAATTGAACGTGAGTTGAGAGGAAAGACTGTGACATATTTTTCAGTGTTGAGACCCGTTTTCGTGCCTTTTCTCTAGAAAATGTCTGATATACGCTTAAAAATATTTTTGGGTCAGAAGGAGTGGATTGCGATGTTCAATATTAAGAAAATGAACACGGGTTGAGAGGAAGGCTGCGGCCTATTTTTCGTCGTCGGAAACCGTTTTTGCGGCCATTTTTTCCCAGTTTTCTCTAGAAAATGTTCGATATACGTACCAAAAATATTTTTGGGTCAAAAGAGTGGATTTGGACGTTCATTATTAAAAAACTAAACTTGCTTTGAGAGGAAGTACTGTGACCCATTTTTTCCTGTTAGGACCTGTTTTCACACCCATTTTCTCGGTTTTCTACAGAAAATATCCGATATACATACTAGAAATATTTTTAGTCAAAAGGAGTGGATTGGGACGTTCGTTATTTGAAAACAGAGCACGGCTTGACAGGAAGGTCTGCGACCTATTTTTCTCTGTCGGGACCCGTTTTCGCGCCTGTTTTTTCCTGATTTTATACAAAAAAAAATGTACGATATATGTACCAAAAACATTTTAGGGTCAAAAGGATGGATCGGGACATTCATTATTAAAAAATTGAACAGGGGTTGAGAGAAAGGACTGCAGACAATTTTTCCCGTCGAGAACCATTTTTGCGCATGTTTTTTTCCCTGTTTTCTCCAGAAAATGTCCAATATACATACCAAATATATTTCGTGGTCAAAAATAGTGGATTGGGACGTTCATTATTAATAAACTTAATATGAGTTGAGAGGAAAAACTGCGGCCTCTTTTTCCCGTTAGAACCCATTTTCGCGCCCGTTTTGTCCGGGTTTTCTCCAGAAAATGTCCGATGTACATAGCAAAAATATTTTTAGGTCAAAAGGAGTGGATTGGGACATTTATTATTAAAAATTTTAACCAAGTTGAGAGGAAAGACTGCGGTTTTTTGGTCAAAAGAAGTGGATTGGGATGTTTATTATTAAAAGCTGAACACGGGTTGAGAGGAAGGATTGCGCCTATTATTCGCGTCGAGACCTGTTTTCACGCCCATTTCTTCCCAAATTTCTGAAGATAATGTTCGGTATACATACCAAAAAAAAATTTTGGTTCAAAAGGAGTGGATTATGATTTTCATTATTTAAAAATTGAACACGGGTTGACAGGAAGGACAGCGGCCTATTTTCCCGTCAGAACCCATTTTTGCACCTGTTTTTCTATTTTTTCTCCAGAAAATATCTGATATACGTAGCAAAATATTGTTAGGTCAAAAGAAGTGGATTGGGACGTTCATTATTAAAAAACTGAACGAGAGTTGAGGGAAAGGACAGCCACCTATTTTTCCCCGTCGGGACCTGGTTTCGCGGCCATTTTTGCCCTGTTTTCTGCGATATACGTACCCAAAATATTTTCCAGTCAAAAGCACTGGATTGGGATGTTCATTATTAAAAAACTTAACACGGGTTGAGAGGAAGGACTGCGGCCATTATTCCCCGTCAAGACCCGTTTTTGCGCCCGTTTTTTCTCTGTTTTCTCAAGAAAATTTCCGATATACGTGCCAAAATTATTTTTGGGTCAAAAGGACTGGATTGGGATGTTCATTATTAAAAAAATGAACACGGTTCAGAGGAAAGACTGCGTCCTAGTTTTCCCGTCGGGACTATTTTCTCGGCAGTTTTTTTTTTGTTTTCCCCAGAAAATGTTAGATATACATAGCAATAATATTTTTAGGTCAAAAGGAGTGGATTAGGATGTTCATTATTAAAATATTGATCATGGGCTGAGAGGATCGACTGTGACCTATTTTTTTTCATGCCCGTTTTCTCCTCGTTTTCACCAGAAAATGACAGATATATGTACCAAAAATAATTTTGGGTCAAAAGGAGTTGATTTGGATGTTCATTATTAAAAAACTAAACACAGGTTGAGAGGAAGGACTACGGCCTATTATTCACCGTAGGACCTGTTTTTGTCTCCTTTTTCTCGGTTTTCTCCAGAAAATGTCCGATATAGGTACCAAAATATTTTTTGGTTCAAAAGGAGTGGATTGGGATGTGCACCGTTAAAAATACGAACACGGGTTGAGAGGAAGGACTGCGGCCTTTTATTTCCCGTCGGGACCTGTTTTCGCGCCCATTTTTTCCCAATTTTCTCAAGAAAATGTCCGATATGCATACCAAAATTATTTTTGGGTCAAAAGGAGTGAATTATAATGTTCATTATTTAAAAATTAAACATGGGTTGAGAGGAAGGACATCGGCTTATTTTTCCCCGTCGAAACCCATTTTCACGCCGTTTCTTCCTTGATTTCTCAAAAAAATGTGCAAAAGTATTATTAGGTTAAAAGGAGTAGACTGGGACGTTCATTATTAAAAAAGTGAACGAGGGTTGAGGGGAAGGATTGCGGCCTATTTTTCTCCGTCCGGACCCGTTTTCGCCCCGATTGTTTCCCTGTTTTCTACAGAAAAGTTCGATATACATACCAAAAATATTTTTGGGTCAAAAGGAGTGGAATGCGATGTTCATTATTAAAAACCGAGAACGGGTTGAGGAAGGTCTGCGACCTATTTCTCCCCATCGGGACCAATTTTTGCCCCTTTTTTCTAAATCAGAACGCATTTTCGCTCCTGTTTTCTGGTTTTCTCCAAAAAAATGGGCAATATACGTGTGTTAGCGTCATGACCTTTGAAGTCCCCTTAAAGGTATGAATTTATTTTGGTGATTGAATGGACACTGTAGGTGTCGATTGTGATTGTAGGTACCACCCGCTAATTCTAAATCAATATGGTGGGCTTACTCGATGGATGATAAGAATGATCTCTAGAAGAGGAGTTTTTGGGCGTCAGAGGACAAAGGCTAATGACTAGCTAGAGAGTTCATAGGAACGCCGGTATTATTGAGGGGGACAAGGTCATTTGTCTCCGGTCATACAAATGTTAGAGGGTGTGAGTGCTCCATAGATCCATAGAAAGCTCTAAAGATGACAGAGGAAGCGAAGATGAAGACCGAAGATTAGATTCCGTCGAAGGCGTAGTCAACAGACAGTCTGGTGAGCCATGACTTCAGAGTCCAGAGAGAGGTGCTCTCTGGAGTTGTTGTAGTGGAGACACTGGACAGTTCGGTGTGGCAGTCACCGGACAGTCCAGTGAGGTCGAAGTCGTAATACAGTGAAGATGTCTATGGAAGTCCAAAAGTAAAAGTCACCGGACAGTTCTGTGACGGCATGCATCGGAAAGTTGTAACGGCCTAAAAATTCAACATTTTCAAATATTAAAATTTTGAATTTCTTAAATGCATTTCACAATTTAGAGTAGAATAAAATTTCTTTTTCCAAAATAAATTGCTAAGATTGCATTCATGTCATTGCATAGCATTTAAATAATTATTGCTCTGGAAAATAGGTAATCAAGATTAAAGGAAACAAAGAAAGAATTAAAGAAATAAAGAAATTAAAGTAACAAATAAAAGAAATAGAGAAATCCTAAAAACCTCTTCCTGGGCCAAACCCCCTCACTCTCCCTTTCCCTCTCTCCTCACCCGCCAGCCCAGCCAGCCGCATGGCCCAAGGCCTAGCGCTCCGCACTTCCCTCCACCTCTCACCGACACGCAGGTCCCGCGCGTCATCCCCAAACCTTGGCCAAATCTTCCATAAGCCCAACCAGCTGCAGCAGCAGCTCCGCGGGCACCGCCTGCCGGCCTCCGAGCCCGCCGGGCTCACCCACCCTCCGCCCCCAACTCGGCCGCGAGCTGTCCCCTATAAATCTCCAGCCTCCCGGCCCCTCCCTCTCATCCAAACCTCGCCACACTAGCCTTGCCGACGCGCCGCCAAGAACCCCGCGCCGAGCTCGCCTGCACCACGCCACCCGCACCTAGCCCCTTCCAGTTGAGCGCCGCTCGTGAGGACCCCCTCGTCATCCTCGTCGTTTTAAGCCCCTCCGTGCCGAGTTTCGTGCCCCGGCCGTCTGATCCTAGACGGACGGTCGAGATTAGATCGGACCCCTTCCCCTACTACATTAAATCCGAGCCACCCGATCCAAATCCGAGGGCGCACGTGTTGCCACGTCACCCCATTAGAACCACCCATTAGATCCGAATCCCACGCACCACAATCTGCCCCGTCACCCATAGAACCGCATCTGTTCAATTTGAAATCAAGAGCCCGGATCAAACCATGTTTAACCATATAAAAATAAATCAAACCTTTACTGCGTCAGCATGATGTCATGCAGACAACAGCAAAGCTGATTAACTAAATTAATTGGGAAAATAAGATTAATTATCTTTGGATTAATCTGTTAATTACCAAATAAAATAATAATATTATTATTAGTCTGAGAAAAAATTTTATAATTAGTTAATAATTAATTAGGACAATTTTACAAAAAAGCCCCTATAATTGTATTTAATTACAAAGTAGTCCATGTCTAATGACAAATTTATACTTTAGCCTCTGAACTTTTCTGTAATTACTTTTTAGTCCTTAATAAATTTTGTAAATTATAGATAGGTCCTTAGAACCTAAATATTAATTACAGATTAGCCCCTAAACCTTATAAATGCCATAACTTTTAAACCATAACACCGTTTCAGTGAATAATATATCAAAACGATTGTATTGAAATAACCTATGTATTCATGGCATAATCATACTGATCTTGATCTGTTTTGTTGCATTTGATTAATTGTTTGTGCTCTCGTGCGTTAGGCGACTTCGTCCCTGACCCCCAATACGAGGATTTCCAGCAACAGAAGTTGGAAGTAGTTGAATACTATTTTCAAGAGCAACAAGGCAAGTGTCCTTGACCATTTTGTGCCTATTTTACAAAACCTCTATCTTGTAGAATACATGCTTATTTCAAATTGAATGCGCACCTACTATTAAGAATTCACCTAGTTTTCCTTATTATGCCTTGTCGCCCAAGTTTACCTTTTTGTTAGGTAGATTACATGCTTAGCTTGCTATCATCGAGATGGGTGATATTAAATGAATTTATTATCATACTTGGTTCACAAAGATTAATGGGTTATTTAATAGCAACTTAGAGATTAGTGATTTGGGAGATATGGATGGTGTAGGGCTCTGTGCGGAGTTACCGACACTGTCCCTTGGTATCTTATCTTCTCAAATCTAAGGACCGGTTCGTGGAGCGACCACCCATGTGTTATCATACAACCACGAGCCAAGAATGGGTTTGGTCTGACGTAGTAAGTGATAGAAACCAGTTCTGTACGTGCCAACCAGTGGAGCGGGGAAAGCGGGTTACGCTGAAAACCGCCTGGAGAGATGTGTGGGGAAGGGAGGATTACTCCCGAGAACCATCTAGCACAAGAGGGGGCTTTTCCAAGGGTACGGTTAGTGCCTTAGAGGTGAAACCTTAGTGGGCACGTACAAGCTGAAGGAAGTCATGGAAAAGACTTGAAGTGATCTCTTGGCCCTCACACCAAAGGAAGTGTGCGAGTGCAACGCAGGCACAGGCATAATAGAGATTCTTTAGTCCACATGGAAACAGTGGATGAAATCACTTCTCATGTGGAATTGGGTACAACCTCTGCAGAGTTAAAACTGTCATGATAGCCGTGCTCATAGTCCTGAGCATTGCATGGACCCTCACATGATTAGTGGGATTGGTTATGGTTTGGTGATCACAGTGGGAGACTGTGATTAGTTCTGATGTTGATGCTATAGCTGGGTAAGCTGTAGACATGATTGGTCTATAAGCGCGATGTCTTTCACTTAGTAAATAGGTGCTTAATAGGAAGTGTGTCTCTATTGTGTTCTTTTATGCAAAAGAACCCTATGTTACCTTTACCTTGTTTATTGCCACATGTCATACTTTCTCACACTTGCTGAGTACATCTCATACTCAACCTTGTCTTTATAAATGCTGTTCAGTAGTAGAAGTCTGGGAGAACATCCAAGACCCTGGAGCTGAAGTCTAGGCGAGCTTCTTCTTAGGTCAACTGCCTGCGGAGCCCAAGACGTTTTATTTTGTTTTTCGCTGCTTCGGTTTGTAATAATTTATAAGACTCTTAGTCATTTTTGTAATAGGTAAATTTTAGTTCATCCGAGACATTGTTTAGTTTACCATTAATGAAGTCACTTTATATGTGAAACTTGATTCCTGGGCACACATAAAGGGTCACTTAGTTTTGGCCTTAAAGCCGGGTGTGACAGAAGTGGTATTCAGAGCCGTGTTGACCGTAGGACATAAGCCTAGAGTAGAATGGACGTGTAGGATCTTATTTATGAAACTATGTGCCAAAAATTTTGCAAAATTTCATTTTCCCCGCATCTTAAGTCTATTTACATTTTCCTAACACATGCCCTTATAAAAGTGTAAATGGCCAGAACAAAATACACAGCACGAAAGCAAACTGGACCCAGAGGAAGGCCACGAGGACCGTTGGCAAGAAGGTTTGCCAAGAGATCAACCCCATTGTCAACCATACTAGAAGACTACCCCATACCGCAAGACCAACCGAGGTATGGAAGCAGGGTGCTTAGCGACTCAGACGAGGAAGAACCTTATGAGAACCTTATGAGAAGGACGTCCACATGGTGTGCGAGCAGTTGGTACAAGCAATACCCCAAGAGCCAGCAGCACCTCAAGATCCAATGGGACCAGAGGGATCAGAATCAGAGCCAGAAGAGGAGCCAATGGAAGTAGAAGAATCTGAGCCCAAGCAGGAACCGCAAGAGGAAGACTACATTAGGTCTCTATCACCCAAGGTGCAAGAAGATCAAGAAGATGGAAGAGCATGGCACCGCATGCCTCGGAAGTTCAATACCAATGGAGAGATCGAAGGAGTTGCCACAGAACAACTAAGAGCATTGCTAGATGAAATTGGCCTGGATACCGTGCACATATTCACTTACCAGATCATTCCAAGCCAGAACGAGATGAGTGGACTGTGGAATTAAGGATCTATTACGGCAACCAAGAGTTCAGTTGTCACTGTACCCCAGTTCCCAGGATCGATGAAGCTGAAGCAGTTGCTGATGCCGCATGGGCCGCAATTATGAGCCTGAGCCACAAACGCAAGGATGATCTGCAAAACTTGAAGTTCCACCATTTTCCATGCAGGGAATCAAGCACGAGGAGGTTCCCAGGGTTTGTTGAGAACGACTCGAGCCCCGAACCAGGTCAGGAGAGAAGTGATAAGTTGATGCTAGACTTATACAAGCGCTATCGTGCTGCCCTGGACGAGAATGCATTCCTCAGCGCAAGGCTTGATGAAGCACAAGGTCTGTGAGAACATTGGACCAACGCTTCACCGTCACCTAGTCCTCCACCAATCACTATTTTCAGGTTTCTACCCATGAGAACATAGCCGCCGCAGCGCTCGGACAAGAGAAGCTCGGAATAGGATGTCTTTTATTTTATGTTGTAATAGGGAACCCCAGTGTTAAGAGTTGATTAGTTCTGTAGTGGCGTGCCTTGTGTTAGGTTGTGGTGTGCTTGTGTGCTAGTTGGTTTGTGGTGTGAGCAATGAATGCCTCGGCACCTTGTTCATAGCCTCATCTTTCCTAGTTTGAATAAATCCTTGTTTACCGTGTCACTTTGATGCATATAGTTAGGATTTCTTATTCTTTCTTCTCTTCATCTATATCGATCATTAATTTCAACTCTCCTCTCCACTACATCAGATGGTTTACACCAGCCGTACTGCAGCGGGTCAGAGAAGTTCCTCCAACTAGAATAACTAGAACCAGAACAATCAGAACAACCAAATCCTCCAGAACAATAACCAAGGTGGCAACAACAACAATAACAACGACATCAATGCCAATGGAATTGCAGGACCATTTGCACTAATCATAGCTATGCAGCCGCAGTTGATGCAAAACATGATGCAAACTCTCACTCAGATGCAGCAGAATCAAGGTGCAGCACCACAAGGTCAAGGCTAATACAAGCTGGGCGAGTTTTTGAGAACTAAGCCACCCACCTTCTCTCAAGCCAAGGATCCCTTGAAGGCTGACAATTGGCTTAAATCAATCGAGAAAAAGCTGGCCATAGTATAGTGCAACGACCGTGAGAAAGTCCTCTACGCAACACATCAGTTGGCTGGAGCTGTCGCAGACTAGTGGGATACTTACTGCGGTACTCATGCTAATGCCGTAGGCATCACCTGAGATGAATTCAAGACCAACTTCCGCTCTCACTACGTTCCAGTCGGGACCATCAGACTGAAGAAGGAGTTCCAGAACTTGAAGCAAGGGGCGTGTCAGTGAACGAATACCTCAACAAGTTCACTTAGCTATCGAGGTATGCTCCAGAAGATGTGAACACCGATGAGAAGCAAGAGTTGTTTCTTGATGGGCTGAACCACGATCTCTAGTACCAGCTTATGAGTAACGACTGCATGAACTTCCAAAAGCTGGTGGACAAAGCAATTGTCCTTGAAGACAAACAGGCAGAGATTAAGCGTGAAGGCATGAGGAAGATGTCATTTACTGGGCAACCTTCCAATCCTAATGTCCGCCCTCGCATGATGCCACCACAAGGGCCAATGTATCGTCTTTCGTATACTGGGAAGCCACCAATGAAAGCTCCACGCCCTAACTTTCAGATGTAGAAGCCAAACTTTCAGGCCGCACGTTCTAACCCACCACAGATGCCTCGTGCTGGGAATCAGCTAGTACCTCGTCCTACCGCACCAGCTCAGCAGAACACTAACAAGCCAGTCACTGGAGCTCATGCAGTTAGTGGAGCTCGAGGAGCATGCTTCAAGTGTGGTATGCCGGGACACTATGCTAACAATTGTCTTAACAAAGCCGCCGCACCACCTATGGGATCCGCTCAAAAGCCCAACCAGGGGAGTAACTAAGGCTAGTCCAACTACATCTATGGTAAGGTCAACCATGTGACCAGTGAAGAAGCTCAGCAAGCTCCAGAAGTTGTGATGGGTACATTCCTTACAAACTCTAACCCTGCTACTGTTTTATTTGATTCTAGAGCATCGCATTCATTCATAGCATCAAGGTTTGTTGCAAAGTTTGGAATTCTATAATCCTTATGACTCGTGCTTGGAATGGACTGATTAAAGAAGTATGATGGAGTGATTCAGTGTGCAAGAAAAGCAGTACAGCTGACTAGTGAAGAAGGATTGAAAGTTGAGTTTGTTGCAGCCAGTACAGCAGGACAAACATGTGTGCTCAACAAGATGGAAGGCAAAACCATTGAGGAAATACAAATTGTCTGTGACTATCAAAATGTATTTTCAAAAGAATTGCCAGGTATGCCACCTGACTGTGACATTGAATTTCTCATTGACCTAGTGCCTGGGACAGCACCTATATCTAAAAGGCCATATAGGATGCCTGTTAATGAACTAGTAGAACTTAAGAAGCAAATCACGGAGCTTCAAGAGAAGAGTTTCATTCGCTCTAGCTCATCGCCATGGGGGAGCACCAGTACTCTTCGTGGAGAAGAAAGATGGAACTCAAAGGATGTGTGTGGATTATAGATCCTTGAACGAGGTTACTATCAAGAACAAGTATCCATTATCCAGGATTGAGGATTTGTTCGATCAGATGAAGGGAGCGTCAGTATTCTCGAAGATTGATCTGAGGTTAGGCTATCATCAACTGAAGATCAAAGAGTCAGATATACCAAGGACTACTTTTCGAGCCAGATATGGGTTATATGAGTACACAGTTATATCATTCGGATTGACCAACGCCCCTGCTTCATGTATATGATTAATAAGGTGTTTATGGAGTATGGACAAGTTTGTAGTCGTGTTCATCTATGACATCTTGGTATTCTCCGAGAATGAAACAGAAGTAACACCTAAAGCTGGTTCTTTAGAAGCTCAGAGAGAACAAGTTATATGCAAAGTTCAGCAAGTGTGAGTTTTGGTTGGATCAAGTCTCTTTCCTTGGGCATATCATATCCGCAGGAGGAGTAGTAGTTGATCCAAGCAAGGTCAAAGAGGTAATGAATTGGATGCCACCAAAGAATGTGTCAGAGATTCGCAGTTTTCTTGATTGGCAGGATAATATCACCGATTCATAAAAGATTTCTCAAAGATAGCCAAGCCAATGACACAATTGCTAGAAAAAGGAAAGGAGTTCGAATGGTCGAAGGAGTGCCAAGCTAGTTTTGAGGAGCTCAAGAAGAGATTGACCTCAGCCCCAGTGCGGATTCTGTCGAACAGTACTAAGAAGTTTGACATCTATTGTGATTCTTCACGTCAAGGCCTGGGATGTATATTGATGCAAGAGGTCAAGTTGTGTGCTATGCTTCGTGTCAGTTGAACTATCCTACTCACAATTTGAAGTTAGCCGTAGTGGTTCATGCTTTGAATATATAGAGGCACTATCTCATTGGGTATCGGTGTGAAATATACACAGATCATAAGAGTCTAAAGTATATCTTCACACAGACAAATCTGAACCTGAGGCAACGTCGATGGTTAGAGTTGACCAAGGATTATGATGTTGGAATCAACTATCACCCAAGAAAGGCTAATGCGAGTGCAGATGCTTTGAGTTGGAAGCACATTGTAATATGGTAGTAGCTAGTGAGATACCACAAAAATTGAGTAAGGAATTTGAGAAGCTCAATCTTGGAATGGTCAATGCTGCAGAAACAGTTACCATGGAGGTTGAATCAACCTTGGAAGAGGAAATTCGTAAAGGTCAACTAGAGGATGAGAAGATCAACGAGATCAAACAGCTCCTTCAAGATAATAAGACAAGTGATTTCACTTTGGATGACAAAGGTACTTTATGGTTAGGAAACAGAATTTGTGTTCCAAATTAAAAGTCAATCCGTGATTTGATTCTGAGAGAGGCTCATGATTCAGCATATTCTATACATCTAGGTAGCACTAAGATGTACCAAGATCTAAAAACTAGATATTGATGGTATGGTATGAAAAGAGATATTGCAGAATATGTAGCAGTTTGTGATACTTGTCAGAGGGTAAAGGCAAAACATCAGAAGTCTGCCGGATTCTTGCAGCCATTGAAGATCCTAGAATGGAAGAGGGAAGAAATCGGAATGGATTTCATAGTCGGCTTGCCTCGCATTCAAGCCGGGTATGACTCTATATGGGTCATTGTGGATCAATTGACTAAGGTTGCTCACTTTATTTCAGTTAACACAACCTACACTAGAGCAAAGTTAGCAGAGTTGTATATGACAAAGATTGTATGCTTACATGGAATACCAAAGAAGATAGTATCCAATAGAGGTACCAAGTTTACCTCGAAGTTTTCGAAGAAGCTGCAAGAGTCCATAGATACTAAGTTAAATTTCAGCTCAGCCTATCATCCACAAACAGATGGACAAACTGAAAGGACCAATCGGATATTGGAGGATATGTTACGTGCTTGTGCTGTAAAGTATGGCAAGAGCTGAGACAAGAGTCTTTTATATGCAGATTTCTCATACAAAAACAGTTATCAAGTCAATCTACAGATGTCACCGTTTGAAGCACTCTATGGACGACAGTGTAGAACACCATTATTCTGGAATGAGACTGAGGAAAGTCAAGTGTTTGAATCAGAGATATTAAAAGAAGCAGAGAAACAGGTGCAGCTCATATGAGAGAATTTGAAAGTTGCTCAATCAAGGAAGAAGAGTTATGCGGACAATAGAAGGAGAGATCTAGCTTTCGAGGTTGGAGACTTTGTGTATCTCAAGGTTTTCCCAATAAGAGACCTCCGCAGATTCAAGGTTAAAGGAAAGTTAGCACCAAGGTACATTGGACCATTTAAAGTTCTGGACAGGAAAGGAGACGTTGCATATCAACTAGCGTTACCACAGCAATTGTCAGATGTGCATGACGTGTTCCATGTGTCACAACTGAAGAAGTGCTTAAGTGTTCTGGAAGAGTAGCTTCCAATTGAAAAATTGGATCTAGGAGGTGATCTGTCATATTCGGAAAGACCTATCAAAATCTTGAACACTGCCGAATGAGTAACTCGCAGCAAGGTCATCAAGATATGTAAAGTACAGTGGAGTCACCATTCTAAGGATGAAACTAATTGGGAGCATGAAGATGAGCTTAGAGCAAAATATTCCAATCTATTTCCAAATTCTTCTGAATCTCAAGGGCGAGATTCATTTTAAGGGGCGTAGGTTTGTAACGGCCTAAAATTTCAACATTTTCAAATATTAAAATTTCAAATTTCTTAAATGCATTTCACAATTTAGAGTAGAATAAAATTTCTTTTTCCAAAATAAATTGCTAAGATTGCATTCATGTCATGCATTTCATGTCTTTGCATAGCATTTAAATAATTATTGCTCTGGAAAATAATTAATCAAGATTAAAGGAAACAAAGAAAGAATTAAAGAAATAAAGAAATTAAAGTAACAAATAAAAGAAAAGGAGAAATCCTAAAAACCTCTTCGTGGACCAAACCCCCTCACTCTCCCTTTCCCTCTCTCCTCACCCGCCAGCCCAGCCAGCGGCATAGCTCAAGGCCCAGTGCGCCCCACTTCCCTCATCTCACCGACACGCGGGTCCCGCGCCTCATCCTCAGCCCCCGGCCAAATCTTCGAGAAGCCCAACCAGCCGCAACAGCAGTTCCACGAGCGCCGCCTGCCGGCCTCCAAGCCCGCCAAGATCGCCCAACCTCTGCCCTCGACTCTGCCGTGAACATCCCTCACTTCCAGGGCCCCTCTCCCTCATCCAAACCTCGCCACACTAACCTCACCGACGCGCCGCCTCCAGAAGCCGCTCGCCCCACCGAGAACTCCCTGCCGAGCTCCCCTGCACCACGCCACCCACGCCAAGTCTGTTCCTGTCGAGCGCCGCCGCTTCTCAGAGCCACACGACGCCACCGAAGCAGCCGCTCGAAGCTCCACCGTCGTGACCCCAACTCTGGCCATCCTCGACCACCGGCAACCCCAAGGTGAGGACCACCTCGTCATCCTCGTCGTTTTCCTCGGGCCGTCCGATCTTAGACGGACGGTCGAGATTAGATCGGACCCCCTTCCCCGACTAGATTAAATCCGAGCCACCCGATCCAAATCTGAGGGCGCACATGTTGCCACATCACCCCATTAAAACCAACCATTAGATCCGAATCCCATGCACCAGAATCCACCACGTCACCCATAGAACCGCATCCGTTCAATTTGAAATCAAGAGCCCGGATCAAACCATGTTTAACCATATAAAAATAAATCAAACCTTTACTGTGTCAGCATGATGTGATGCTGACGTCAGCGAAGTAGATTAATTAAATTAATTATCTTCGAATTAATTTGTTAAATACCAAATAAAATAATAATAATATTATTAGTCTGAGAAATAAATTTGATAATTAGTTAATAATTAATTTAATAATAATAATTATTCGATAATTAATTTAATTATAATTAATTGTGACAATTTTACAAAAAAGCCCCTATACTTGTATTTAACTACAAATTAGTCCCTACCGAATGACAAATTTTGTTGAGTAGATTACTTGCATAGCTTGCTATCGTCGGGATGGGTGATATTAAATGAATTTATTATCATGCTTGTTTCACGAGGATTAATGGGTTATTTAATAGCAACTTAGATATTAGTGATTTTGGAGATATGGTTGATGTAGGCCTGTGTGCGCGGTTACCGACACTGTCCTTTGGTATGTTATCTTACCAAATCTAAAGACCGATTCGTGGAGCGAGCACCCATGTGTTACCGTACAACCACGAGTCATGAATGGGCGCCGTCTGACGTAGTAAGTGATGAAAACTAGTTCTGTACGTGCCAACCGATGGAGCGGGGAAAGCGGGTTATGCTGGAAACCGCGTGGAGAGAGATGTGTTGGGAAGGGAAGGTTACTCTCGGGAACCATCTGGCACAAGAGGGGGCTTTTCCAAGGTTACGGTTAGTGTCTTATAGGTGAAATCTCAGTGGGCACGTACAAAATGGTAGAAGTCATGAAAAAGCCTTGAAGTGATCTCTTGGCCCTCACACCAAAGGAACTGTGCGAGTGCAACGCGGGCACAGGCATAATGGAGATTTTTTAGTCCACTGGAAACAGGGGATGAATCACTTCTCGTGGGGAATTGTGTACAACCTCTGCAAAGTTAAAATTGTCATGACAGCCGTGCTCACGGTCATGAGCATTGCATGGACCCTCACATGATTAGCGGGACCCATTTTCGCTCCTGTTTTTTTTGTTTTCTCAGAAAAATGGCCAAAATACCTGCAAAAAATATTTTTTTGCTGAAAGGAGTGGATTGGGATGTTTATTTTGAAAAAACATAGCACGGGTTGAGAGGAAGGACTGCGGCCTATTTTTTCCTCATCGAGACCCGTTTTCTCCCTCGTTTTTTCTCGGTTCTCTCCAGAAAATGTCAAATATACGTACCAAAAATATTTTTGTGTCAAAAGGAGTGGATTGGGATGTTCATTATTTAAAAACTGAACACGGGTTGAGAGGACGGACTGCGGCCAATTTTCCCCCGTCAAGACTTGTTTTCGCGCCTATTTTTTCCCGGTTTTCGGCAAAAAATTTTGACACGTACCAAAAATATATTTGGGTCATAAGGAATGGAATGTAAAGTTCATTATTAAAAACCTGAACAGAGGTTGAGGAAGGTCTACGACCTTTTTCCCCATTGGGACCAATTTTTGCGCCCGTTTTTTTCCAATCGGGACCCATTTTTGCTCCTGTTGTTCTGGTTTTCTCCAAAAATGACCAATATACCTGCAAAAAATATTTTTTTGCTGAAAGGAATGGATTGAGATGTTTATTTTGAAAAAACTGAGCACGGGTTGAGAGGAAGGACCATGGCCTCTTTTTCCCCATCAGGACCATTTTCGTGCCCGTTTTTTCCAGGTATTCTCCAGAAAATGTCCGATATGTCTACCAAGAATATTTTATGGTAAAAAGAATGGATTGAGACATTCATTATTAAATAGTTGAACATGGGATGAGACGAAGGACCGCAGCTTAATTTTCCCCTTCGGGAACCGTTTTTGCCCCTTTTTTTGCGGTTTTCTCCATAAAATGTCTGGAATACGTACCAAAAATATTTTTGGGTCAAAATCAGTGGATTGGGATGTTCATTTTTAAAAAACTGAACATGGGTTGACAGGAAGGACTGCGGCCAATTATTCCCTGTTGGGACCCGATTTCACGCCCCTTTTTTCTCGGTTTTCCAAGAAAATGTCCGATATACGTACCAAACATATTTCTGAGTCAAAGGAGTGGATTGGGATGTTCATTATTAAAAAATTAACCATGGGTTGAGAGAAAGGACTACAACCTTTTTGTTTTTTGTCGGGACTAGTTTTTGCGCCCTGTTTTTCTAGGTTTTCCCCACAAAAAGTCCGATATAGGTACCAAAATATTTTTGGGTCAAAATGAGTGGATTGGGCCGTTCATTATTAAAAAACTGAACACAGGTTGAGAGGAAGGACTGCGACATGTTTTCCCAATTGGGACCTATTTTTGAACCCTTTTTCCCTGTCGAGACCCGTTTTCGCGCCTGTTTTTTCTCGATTTTCTACAAAAATGGCCGATATTTGTACCAAAAATATTTTAGGGTCAATAGGATGGATTGGAACATTCATTATTAAAAAATTGAACATGGGTTGAGAGGAAGGACTGCGGCCTATTTTTCCCCGTTAGGAACCCTTTTTGACCCCTTTTTTCTTGGATTCCTCCAGAAAATGTCCAAAATACGTACCAAAAATATTTTTTGGTCAAAATCAGTGGATTGGGATGTCGTTATTAAAAAACTGAACACGGGTTGAGAGAATGGAGTGCGGCCTATTATTCCTCGTTGGGACCCGTTTTTGCGCCCGTTTTTTCCCTGGTTTTGTCAAAAAAATGTCAAGAAAATAGTTAAAGAAGATATGAGATCCAACTTTTCCTCACTCAAATCAGTGCAATAAAATGGCCTATTCTCCACATGTGTGTACTCAAGAACAACATTTTGAACACCATACACTAGTCGCATTTTTGGGATGAACGAAACTTCTTCACACAACTTGATACAATCATAGGACAAATGTGCATTACGAAACAAAGCATAAGTCTTGGGAGGCTGAAGTAAGCATTGCAGAACACTAGAATGGACATTGGGCAATTACAGTTCAGAACAAGTAGCATGAGAGGATCAAGATGTGGTGCGAGACATACAGTGTGCTTCATTTTTCTCACTCTCTTGGAATACAGTAGGCGCCACACAAGCATCATTATCTATTATTTCAGGAACTAGCACAACGTCGCCTTCAGCCTTATTCTCACTCTCCTGCGCGATGTTAGGCATAGGACCAAAAATAGAAGAGTGCTCTCTATCTAGTTGTGTTGTATTAGTAACAGATAAAGTATCACACAACTCTTTTTTATCACATTTCCCTTATGACAAAGGCACATCAGCAATACATTTCACAATTTTGTGATGGTGATTGTTCATGCTTGTATCTTTAGACGATAAAAATTGATTTTCAGCAATACAATCAAGCAAATACAGGTGCAAGATTGAGTAGTAAGTTTTTGAGATGAGCAAAATTTGGATTTCAGATTTGAGACCATTCATAAACCAACTCATTTTATCTTTCCGAGACTCATCTAAGCCGCCAAATATGACACAGACCTTAAAGTTATGAAAATATTTTTTAACTGTCATACTATCCTGCTTCAAGTTGTCTAATTTGGCAAGCAAATAATCATCATAATATGCAGGAATAAAAACATCTCTAAAATGACATTTGAAGTCTTTCCAAAATTTTGGAACTTTATTGTGCCTACAAATCTATTTCCATTCAAACAATGCACTTCCAGTCAAAACACTTGAGGCAATGTAAATCTTTTATTTTCAGACAAGTCATGTGCGTCAAATTCTTTATCTACATTCAGTTTCCAATCAATGTATGCATGAGGATCAAATTTCCCAGCAAAAGAAGATATTGAAGAACTGATGACTTGCAAAATATCATCATTTACCTCATGTTGAAGCATCAGCACATCTTGGTAGGGATGTAAACCACCAGCTCCATTTTTCTTTATTGTGTGTCACACCCGGTTTTATGGCTAAAACCAAATGACCCTTTATGTGTGCCCAGGAACAAGATTCACACATAAAGTGACTTCATTAATGGTAATTAGAACAATGTCTTGAATAACTAAACTATTACAAAAATAGACTAAGAATCTTATTAAATTACAAACCAAAACAGCGGAAACGAAACGAAAGCGTCTTGGGCTCCACAGGCAGTTGACCGAATGGCTCACCTAGACATCGGCTCCAGAGTCTTCAATGTTCTCCTAATCTTCTCCCTCTACTGAGCAGCAATTATAAAGGCAAGGTTGAGTACGGGATGTACTCAGCAAGTGTGGGAAGTATATGACATGTGACAAATATCAAGGAAACAGGCAATGTAGGGTTTAATTGCATAAAAGCACACATTAGAGACACACACTTTCTATTCAGAACCTATTTACTAAGTGAAAGACATCGCACCTATAAATAGTAGTATCAATAAGAGAACCAAATCACAGTCTCCCACTGTGATTCACCGAACCAAACCAATACCAATTTCCACTAATCAGGTGAGGGTCCCTGCAACGCTCGTGATTGTGAGCACGGCTGTCATGACAGTTTTACACTCTGCAGAGGTTGTACAAATTTCCCTATGAGTAGCGATTTCATCTTTTGTTGCCAGGTGACAAAAAGAATCTCCATTATGCCTGTGCTGTTGCACTCGCACACTTCCTTTGGTATGAGGGCCAAGAGATCACTACCAGGCTTTTCCATGACTTCCGCAAGCTTGTACGTAACCACTAAGGTTTCACCCGTCGTGCACTAACCGAAAACCCGAGAGGCCCCCTCTTGTGCCGAATGGTTCCCGGGAGTAACCATCCCTTCCCCACACATCTCTCTCCAGGTGGATCTAGGCGTAACCTGCTTTCCCCGCTCCACCGTTTGGCACGCACAGAACTGGTTTTCATCACTTACTATGCCAGGCCGCGCCCATTCTTGGCATCGTGGCTGTACGGGAACACATGGGTGGTCGCTCCACGAACCGGTCCTTAGATTTGGGAAGATAACTTACCGAGGGACAGTGCCGTAAACCGCACACAGCCCTATACCAAACCATATCCCCCAAATCCTAATTTTCAAGTTGCTACAATTTAACCCTTTAATCCTCGTGAAGCAAGTATAATAATAATCCATTTAATAACACCCATACTGACAATAGCAAGCTAAGCATGTGATCTACCCAACAATAAAGTAAACTAAGGCGACAAGGCATAATGTGGAAAACTAGAAATTTCTATTAATAGGTACGCAGTCAATTTAACACAAGCATGCAATCTACAAGATAGATGTTTTGAAAACAGGCACAAGATGGTCAAGGACACTTGCCTTGCAGCTCTTGGAAGTAAAAGTCGACGATCTCGAACTCTTGCTGTTGGAAGTCTTCGATGAACTGCGGCTCCGGGACCAAATCGCCTATCGCAGGAGAACACAAACAATCAATCAATGCGACAAAACAGAACAAGATCAGTATGATGATGTCATGAATGCATAGATTATTTCGATACGATCGTTTTGATATATTATTTGTAGAAATCGGAGTTACGGTGCAAAAGTTATAGCATTTATAAGGTTCAGGGACTAATCTGTAATTAATAATTAATTACTGGGGACCTATCTGTAATTTACAAAATTATTTGAGGACTAAAATGAAATTTCAAAAAAGTTTAGGGGTTTAAATGTAAAAGTGTCATTAGGCAGGGACTAGTTTGTGATTAAAAATAAGTATAGGGGCTTTTCTACAAAATTGTCATAATAAATTATTAATCATTAATTAAGTATTATAATTAATTATTAAGTAACTATTATAATTAATTATCATTGAATTAATTATTAAATAATTATTATAATTAATTTCTAGATGGATAATATTATTATATAATTATAGATTAATCTGAAATTTATTAATCTAATATCTAATTAATTTTTTTAATTAATCGAGTGCTGATGTTGTGCTGATTTAATAAATATTTGATTTATTTTTATTCGGAAAATATGGTTTCATCTGGGTCCTTGATTTCGAATTGAATGTATCTGATAATTTAGATGACGTGGCTTAATCTGGTGCGTCGGATTTGGATCCACTGGATGAGGTAATTCGGGTATCATGGCTTGATGTGGGCCTTCGGATGTGGATCGGGTGGCTGGGTTTTAAGGGTGGGGTGGATCTAATTTGATCCGTCCGATTCGCTCCCGGGCGACGGCTTCGCCGGCTGG
>BCLG01000878.1:110340-147580 GCA_001602295.1 Zoysia matrella
CAGGCTGGGGCTCGACGGCGCAGCCTGCAGGACGCAGCGACGGACGAGGTGCAGAGGGCGACGCGGCGGCAGTCGGGGCGCGCGGCAGAGCTGGCGGTGCAGAGGGCAAGCAGGAGGGCATGCGCGGTGGCTAGGGTTTGGGGAGGCGCACCCAGGGGCCGGGGTGGCTGGCGGCTAGGGTTGGGGGAGTATTTAGGTGCTGCCGCGGTAGGTGGGGAAGAAGGAGGGCCGTCGGATGGAACGAGATCAATGGACAGGATCGAGCGAGGTGCTAGCAGGCCGGCTGGGCCTCGAAAGAGGAGGGAATCCAGCCCAACTTGAAACTACGGGCTGTTACATTTTTGCTCCTCTTTTTTCTGGTTTTCTCCAGAAAATGACCAATAT
Source organism: Zoysia matrella (assembly GCA_001602295.1). Lineage (NCBI taxonomy): Eukaryota > Viridiplantae > Streptophyta > Magnoliopsida > Poales > Poaceae > Zoysia > Zoysia matrella. Next base: position 110,725 of record BCLG01000878.1, read on the forward strand.
AGCTGCAAAAAATATTTTTGTGCTGAAACGAGTGGATTGGGATGTTCATTCTTAAAAAACTGAGCACTGGTTCAGTGGAAGGACTGCGGCCTATTTTTCCCCGACGAGAACCGTTTTTGCGCCTGTTTTTCTAGGTTTTTTTTCCTAAAAATGTTCTAAATACATAACAAAAATATTTTTGGGTCAAAAGGAGTGGATTGGGACATTTATTATTAAAAAAACTGAACAAGGGTTGAGAGGAAAGACTAAGGCCAATTTTTCCCCATCGGGATCCATTTTCTCGCTTGTTTTTTCCTGGTTTTCTCCAAAAAATTTAGATATACATACAAAAATATTTTTGGTCAAAAGGAGTGGATTTGAATGTTCATTATGAAAAAATTGAACCCGGGTTGAGGAAGAATTGCGACCTGTTTTTTCCCATCGCAACCTATTTTTGCGCCCGTTTTTTCCAATTGGAACCCATTTTCGCTCCTGTTTTTCTGGATTTCTCCAAAAGATTGCCAATATACCTGCAAAAAATATTTTTGTGCTGAAAGGAGTGAATTGGCATCTTCATTTTTAAAAAACTGAGCAAGGGCTTAGAGGAAAGACTGCGCCTATTTTTGCCCGACAGGACCCTTTCTTTCTGTTTTCTCCAGAAAATGTCCGATATATGCACCAAAATATTTTAGAGTCAAAATGGAGTGGATTGGGACATTCAATATTAAAAAATTGAACACGGGTTGAGAGTAAGAACTGTGGCCTATTTTTGCCCGTCGAGAAGTGTTTTCGTGCCTTTTTTTCCAAGTTTTCTCCAAAAAATGTCTGATATCTGTTCCAAAAATATTTTTGGGTCAAAAGCAGTAGATTGGATGTTCATTTTTAAAAAAAACTGAATACGAGTTGAGAGGAAGGACGGCAGCCTATTATTCCACGTCGAGACCCATTTTCGCGCCCGTTTTTTCTCGGTTTTCTCAAGAAAATGTCTAATATACGTACCAAAAATATTTTTGGTCAAAAGGAGTGGATTGGTACGTTCATTATTAGAAAACTAAACACGAGTTGAGAGGAAAGACTACGGCCTATTTTCCCCATTAGGACCTGTTTTCGCGTACTTTTTTCCCAGTTTTCTTCAGAAAATGTGAGATATACATACCAAAAATATTTTTGAGTCAAAAGAAGTGGATTGGAATGTTCATTATTAAAATATTGAACACGGGTTGAGGATGGACTGCGGCCTATTTTTCCCCATCAGGACCCGTTTACGCGCCTGTTTTCCTATTTTTCTTTACAAAATGTCCGATATAAATACCAAAAATATTTTTGATCAAAAGGAGTGGATTGGGACATTTATTATTAAAAACCTGAACACGGGTTGAGGAAGGACTGCAACCTAGTTTTTCCCATCGGGACCTATTTTTGCACCTGTTTTTCCCAATCGAGACACGTTTTCGCTCCTGTTTTTTTGTATTCTCCAGAAAATGGCCAATATACCTCAAAAAAAAATTTGTCCTGAAAGGAGTGGATTCAGATGTTCATTTTGAAAAAACTGAGCACGGGTTGAGATGAAGAACTGCGGCCTAGTTTTCCCGGACGAGACCCATTTCCACGCCCTTTTTCCCTGCTTTTCTCCAGAAAATGTCTAATATATGTATCAAAAATATTTTATGGTCAAAAGGAGTGAATTGGGATATTCATTGTTAAAAAATTGAGCATGGGTTGAGAGAAAGGACTGCGGCCTATTTTTCCTCGTCGAGACCTGTTTTTTCTCGGTTTTCACTAGAAAATGTCTGATACACGTACCGGAAATATTTTAGGGTCTGGAGTGGATTGGGAAGTTCATTATTAAGAACCTGAACACGGGTTGAGAGGAAAGACTGTGGTCGATTTTTCCCCTTCGAGACCCATTTTCGAGCCTGTTTTTTCCCGGTTTTCTCCAGAAAATGTTAGATATACATACCAAAAATATTTTTGGGTCAAAAAGAGTGCATTCAAATCTTCATTATTAAAACACTGAACACGGGTTAAGAGGAAGGACTGCGGTCTATTTTTCCTCATTGGCACCCATTTTCGTGCCCTTTTTTCCCAGATTTCCACAGAAGAATCTGATATATGAACCAAAAATATTTTAGGGTCAAAAGGATGGATTAGGATATTCATTTTTTAAAAACTGAACACAGGTTGAGAGGAAGGACTGAGGCCTATTTTTCCTCGTCGTGCCCTTTTTTCCCAGCTTTCTTTAGAAAATGTATGATATACGTATCAAAAATATTTTTAGTCAAAAGGAGTGGATTGGGACGTTCATTATTAAAAACCTGAACATGGGTTGAGGAAGGAATGCCACTAGTTTTTCCCCATTGGGACCTATTTTCGCACCCGTTTTTCCCAATCGGGACCCATTTTCGCTCTTGGTTTTTTGGTTTTCTCCTGAAAATGGCCAATATAACTGCAAAAAATTATTTTTGTGCTACAACGAGTGGATTGGGATGTTCATTCTTAAAAAACTAAGCACTGGTTGAGAGGAGGATTGCAGTCTATTTTCTCCATCGAGAACCGTTTTTGCACCTGTTTTTCCTAGGTTTTCTCCTGAAAATGTTCTATATACGTAGCAAAAAAAACTTTTGGTCAAAAGGAGTGGATTGGGACGTTCATTATGAAAAAACTGAACAAGGGTTGAGCGGAAAGTCTGTGGACTATTTTTCTCCGTCAGGACCTATTTTTTCACTTGTTTTTTCTGGTTTTCTCCAGAAAATATTAGATATACACACCAAAAAAATATTTTTGGGTCAAAAGGAGTGGATTCAGATGTTCATTATTAAAAACTTAACACGGGTTGAGAGGAAGGACTGCGGCCTATTTTTCCTCGTCGTGACCCGTTTTTGCGACCATTTTTTTCCAGTTTTCCCCAGAAAAAATGTTTGGTATACTTACCAAAAATATTTTTGGGTCAAAAGGATGGATTGGGACATTCATTGTTAAAAAATTGAACATGGGTTGAGAGGAAGGACGGCGGCCTATTTTTCCCCGTCGGGAACCGTTTCTGTGCCCTTTTTTCTCGGTTTTCTCCAGAAAATATCCGATATACGTACCAAAAATATTTTTATGTCAAAAAGAGGGGATTGGGATGTTCATTTTTAAAAACCTGAACACGGGTTGAGGAATGAATGCGACCTGTTTATCCCTATTGGGACCTATTTTTGCACCCGTTTTTACCAATCGGGACCCATTTTCGCTCCTATTTTTCCTCATTTTCTCCAGAAAATGGCCAATATAGCTGCAAAAAATATTTTTGTGTTGAAATGAGTGGATTGGGAAGTTTATTCTGAAAAAACTGAGCACTGGTTGAGAGTTGTAGTGATCTCTTGCCCCTCACACCAAAGGAAGTGTGCGAGTGCGACAGCACCGGCATAATGAAGATTTTTTTTAATCACCTGGCAATAGGGGATGAAATCACTACTCGTGGAGAAATTTGTACAACCTCTGCAAAGTGTAAAACTATCATGACAGCCGTGCTCACGGTCACGAGCGTTGCATGGACCATCACATGATTAGCGGGAATTGGTATTGGTTTGGTTTGGTGAATCACAGTGAGAGACTATGATTTGGTTCTCTTATTGATACTACTGTTTATAGGTGCGATGTCTTTCACTTAGTAAATAGGTGCTTAATAGGAAATGTGTGTCTCTAATGTGTGCTTTTATGCAATTAAACCTTATATTGCCTGTTACTTGATATTTGCCACATGTCGTATACTTCCCACACTTGCTGAGTACATCCCGTACTCAACCTTGCCTTTATAATTGCTGCTCAGTAGAGGGAGAAGATTGAGAGAACATTGAAGACTCTGAAGCCAACGTCTAGGCGAGCTATTCAATCAACTGCCTATGGAGCCCAAGACGCTTTCGTTTCGTTTTCGCTGTTTTGGTTTGTAATTCAATAAGACTCTTAGTCTATTTTTGTAATAGTTTAGTTATTCGAGACATTGTTCTATTTACCATTAATGAAGTCACTTTATGTGTGAAACTTGTTTCTGGGCACACATAAAGGGTCATTCAGTTTTAGCAATAAAACCGGGTGTGACAGCTTTCCCCCTGTTTGGTAGCTTTGTCTCCCCTTTGTCATCTAATCTCACAAAAAGATGGCATCGAGGAAGCATATAGAGAGGGAGAATGCTGTAGAGACAAAGGTTAGTGTATGATAGAATAGAATGGGAGCGCAAAGCACTAAAGAACATGCAAAGACAATCACAGCACGGGGAATTAAACACAATAGAAGCCAAGGGTTAGTCAAGAAACCAAGTGCATTCCAATTAGCTAAATCATCAAATAAAACACAAGCTCATCAGAATGTCACAAAGAGCCAAAAAGTCCGCCAAACAAAATCCAGATCTCTATCTACCCATCCATGACCTCCCCCAAGATAGCTAGAAACCGCTGGTGGTGGCTCTGACAAAACTAACTTAGAAGTGGTAGCCTCAAAAGAAAGTACTCTCGAAGCAAGCGGAGAACTACCAACCACTATCCCTGACTCCAATGCCAATATAGAAACTCTGGGCTCAGCTGAAGCAAACATGCCGACATGGAGTATGAGGAAATCGAGGAGAACTGAAATGAAGTAACTGGTACGCTAACTCCACCAGTAGTCACTGTCGTGGTAGCTGCTCCAAAAGGAACAAACAGTGATAACAGAGCTGAGAGCAAAGTCGTAAAAGTGTGCTATTGCTACTGCTGACTCTGAAGCTCTGCTGAAAATGCTGGCACTAATGAATACTGTGGCTGAGGTGCTGTTGGTTGTAGCTGTGAGGGCAGGGGACCCGGTAGTGTGGTCATCGGGAATGCAGGCAAAGGTGGCATACCGATTGATGCGGGGTTCGGTCCCGATCTTTCAATGGAGATGGTAAACACGATTGGTGGAAGAAAGCAACGTTCACAGCCCGACTACAACTGTCCACGACGTTGCGCCTTAGTGACCGATACACCGATTCCTGATGGTGATCGCGAACTTGTGGAGCGCGATCAACCAGACACAAGGGCACTCGTCCTGCAAGCAATCGTAGACAAGCAAGAACGAAATGAACAAGCACTGAATTGCTAGATAAAAATATGAATTCAATCTGAAAACATAAATGGTGGGGTTTCGATGGCAAGAAGTCGGGCGATCTAGTCGACACGTGCGCTACAAGCGAAGTAGCAGCGGCTAAATTTTAATCTATCAAAACCCAAGTGTTCTTGGTGACGGTTAGGGCCTTTTACTAGGGTGGAGGATTACCAGGGGGTGCTGTATCGTCCTCAAACCCTAAGACGCGCCCCTAATGGGCTCAACTCGATACATGGGCCAACGGCCTAAGTTGGGGTGACGCAGCACCTTTTGTAGGAAAATATTGATTGGCACTGACTCTGATGTCGTATGAAGGTGAACCGGATCCGTTGGAAAGTAGACTTTATAAGCTTTTTAGGAAGTACTTGAACACCCAAAACGGAGCCTGTATGAAGTCGTGGAAGGCGTTAGAAGTTGATGCTGCCCTGCAATCCGAATCCAGCCTGTGCGACTCTATCTCCTGGTTGGTTTTCTCCTTGGTTCCTAAGCAACACAAGAGTACACGGATTTCCATGATATAAAGAAGTTGAACATGAGCTTAAGAGTGAACTTACTTGATGATTAAGTTGACATACACGAGCGCGAGTAATAGGACCTGTAACCAGAATATATGCAGGCCTACGGAGGAGAATGTATCCATGGTGTTGATGTCCTCATCATAGATCCCCTGGAGATGTGATGCAATTGCTCCAAACCTGGCAAACATATATGATATTGCCGCTGCCATCTCCAACTGAGTCCGCTGTGACCTCTGAAAGAACTCTTTGTCTTGCCATCTCCTCTACTCTACAAGCTCTCTCGCCATCCGAAGCCTCTCCTCAATCTGGAGGCGCTCGAGTCGAATCCTCTCCTCGAACTCACCTCTCTCTTGGCGAATCCGCTCATCCTGCTCCTGCCTACATCTCCTCTGCTCAGCCTGGATAGCATCTAATAAGGTAGCAAGAGCAGGGTCAAGTGTGACGTGAGAAATCCAGATGAGACAGTGTGTGGATCCGAGTCTCAGAAGATATGAACTCCAAGGCAGCAATGACATCGGTCCTATCAAATCTATGTGGCTCCCCTCGATACATAAATCAAAAAAATGAACCGTCGGGGGAGATCCACAGTGAAGCATAGAACTCCAGAACAATCTCCTCACTATATCTCAACGGTTGGGTGACCAACTCTGACAAACTAGAAAGATATGCAATATGCTCCTCCATGTCAACTCCAGCTCCTCTACTCGGTGCCTCAATAGAACAGTTGTGGTGTGCTGCAAACACTTAGCTCATGCCCTTAGTGGCAAGCTGTCTCCTGTAGGACTCAAAGGTCCTTCGCTGTACAATAGTCTAGAATGGTCTAGCATCAACGTGTCTAGCAGCGAGGACCCAAGCAGTGAAGTCAACTTTCATCTTGGCCTTTATGGCCGGACCCTTGAGCTTCAATTGATCAACCTCAACCTCAGCAACTCTAGCCATGGCCCGACGAGCCCTCTCGACTCTTGCTGTGCAAACACTGCAAACCCCAGTCTTCTGGTGAGGGCACCTCTGTGACCTAGGCTGTGAAACTCTCGGGGCTGCCTCTCTACCTCTGCGGTTCTTGACTGCCGACTGGCAGGAGCTCTCCGTGGCTGCACCTCGCTCTTAGTAGGGGTGGTCACCACTTTCTGTCGAGTCGACCTCCTCAACTCCCCCTGAACCTTAGCTCCTCTCCTCAGAGTACCACTCCTCCTATGCGGAGGCACATCCACATCCGCTGCAGCTAACGCTCTATCCCACTCGGGGTCACTAGTTCGTTGCTTCTTCTTCTTCTTCTTCTTTTCAGGCTCTACGGCCTTGCCCTTCCCCTTCTCCTCTGCAAAAGATCTCTGTCTGTCCATACTGTCAACTGTAAGCTCAACTGACCAGCTAACTCAACAAGATAGGATTAAGAGCTTGGCTCTTAACCTATTCAAGAAACTTTTGGACTAACACAGAAACCTCTAACATTTGCCGCTGTCCGCTGACCTGTCCCACTGACCAACTAACACTGCACCACATAGGAATAAGATATAGGTTGTAAGTATATAGGTGAGCGAAACAAAGAGAAATCCTTGAGGTGGAACAAACATATACCACCGATCAAATAAAGTAAATAAACAGAATGGTGATATCCATGGACTAATACCACAATTCAAATAATAACAATACATCCAAATTGTGACACTAGTGATAGGATGACTCAATGCCATACTCAAATGTGAAAAAGATAACCTCAATATGGCACTAAGTATGGGAATTGTCAACTAATTACTCCTACTCGCAATAAAAGAATGAACTTTTCTCTCAAATATGCCAATTTTTATAATTAATTGACTCTATGGCACGCAGGGCATTTTTGATGAAATGTAGATAGAATCGATACGTCCAAATGCCTCGTACTTAAAAACCCAACGAGGGTTTTGTGAAGGGCACCGAAGGCAAGGACAACAAGGAGCACGACGGCGTGGACTGTGCGCTTGGGCGGCACGGCGAGGGGTGACACTAGGCTAAGCTGCAGACAGCGGCGGAGCTAGCGCAAGTGGCGGAGGCGAAAGCACCAGCAGCAGCGTGGCCTAGGGCACGGCAGGATGCAGGCACGAGGCCGTGAGGAGAGCGGCGAGCAGCAACGTGCGATCATGGAGGCCGGCAAGCGGTGGCACGGTGGAGGTCGAAGCGGTGCACGATGGTGAGCAGGTGGCACACAGCGACAGGAGGCGAAACGACGGCGAGTCGATCTGCGGCGAGAGAATGAACACGCACGATTTTGGGTGAAGTCTGAGGACACACGTGCGATTGGTCATAAGATAATCAACGATCAAGATTAAATAAAATCAAAATGGATGGTCGAGATTTCGTCGATCAAAGAGATCACCGGACTGTCCGGTCCAAAATATTTATCCAGTGACTATTGAGAGCCAATTCTAGAGAAGCACCCGCTTCGTCTTCCAATCACCGGACTGTCCGATGAACTTGCCGGATTGTCTGGTGACTGTCCAACTCTGCAGGTCACTCGGTTCAAAGATACAATCACCGAACTATCCGATAAAGGCACCGGACTATCGGGTGACCTCAAGAAATTGTAGAACTAGGGAATTCTTTCTAGACTTTAAGTGTCCTCACCAAAGAACCAAATAAACACCACACTTACCTAGAATGGAAACTCTCAAACACTCCTTTGTAAATAGATAACTCCCGAAGAGTTTAGCATTTTCGCAAATCACAATTAAGATCGAGTGATAAAAATCAAAGTGAGGAGGCTCCAAAAAGGGAATATATGAACCCATGTTCACGGTCTATGTAAATGGATTTTAGAGACGGTTAGACATAAGGTTCAATGGGCATGAAGCTCACAATTGCTTTGGTTACTCCTTGTGGAGTATGTGAATCTATATGGACAATGTAGTCACTTTCTCCATAGAGTAACACGCTTCCTCCGTGTTTCCTATATGCAATGCATGGCAACAACATCCTAGCTAATGCATTAAATTCAAATATGTCATGTAAATGCAAGCAAATTTAAAGATATTGCATAAAAAAACCTATCCGGTGCCAAGTTTAATCCATCTCAAGCTTATTCACCATATGCCCGTCGCTTTGCCTTGAGATAGCCAAACCACCTTCTCAAGCTCTTCACCTCTACATATGGATATCTCAAGGTGGTTAAGCACCGATCTAATGTTTGTTCTTTTCTTTTATCATTTTACACATGATGCATGATAGTGCAAATATTTAGTCCACGGAGTAGTCTTATCTACCATGCAAGATAAAAAAAGAAACCAACTCTACTATGTACAAGAAAAAACCTCCTTGAATAGTAGATTGGCATTGTAGCTCGATCACACATGGTAGACTTCAAAAATCTTTAACTTGCTTCACGGTCCACCACCTTGGTCCCTTCACTTCATCTTAGAAACCAAAAAGAGTTTAGGCTTCCTCTCTCGGTCCACACCTTAGGGACCCATATCTTCTTGATTGTCCTCTTGTCATTTGGTGGTCCGAGCAGCTTGGCTTTCACCTTTCTATCTTTGCCCTAAAGAGCTTGTAGTGCACATCCTCATAGAAAAGGTTAACGTTAGGCATAATTTTAGGCACGCTCACCTTGGGACAATCCTTAGAGCGGTGACCATCAATGCAACACTTCTCACAATAATAGTCATCCGCCATGAGCGGCGCTATCCAAGCAGGGATCTCATCTTCGTTGCCAATGATATTGATTGAGAAAGACTATGATCTTAAGCCCTTGTGGTTGTAGTTGTTGATGAGGTTCTTGCTTAGGATTTCCATTTGTATTTGCCTTCCTCTAGTAAGCCACTCAAAAGCATCCATCATGGCCTCTCTCTCCACCTTGAGCTTCATATATTTCTTCAAATAGATGGCTCAAGTGTAATACTCTCCTTGGAGAGGTTAGATCACAAGAAGTAGAAGCTTCATTAAAATGCTTAGGAGAGTTTGAGAGTCAAGATCAAGAGCCTCATGGGTGCCAAATCAATGCCTTATGCTTCTCACTTAGCTCTGCGTACTTTTCCTTGAGAGACTCATAAGACTCACGTAGAACACCATGAGAGTGCTTTAGAGCATTAAGCTCACTCTCAAGCTCCCAAACTCAAAATACCGCTACTTCGTGCTCCTTGGTCACCACCTCAATCTTCTTAGTCTTCTTTATGATGGTCTTGTTAGCCTTCTCAAGGAAGAGGACTAGATCACTGTACTTCTTCATCTTCATAGTCCTCCTCTTCATCGTCAAGATCATCATCTTCATCCACATAGCCCTCACAACTTCGGGCCATCAAGCAAAGAGGTGGTGGTGGTAGCTCATTGGTAGAGCTTGTCATAGCAATATCCGCTAGCTCTTTTTCACTAGAAGAGGAAGAGTCTAAATCATCATCATCGGTGAGCCACTCACCAACAATGTAAGCTTTGTGCGTGGACTTCTTCTCCTTGCACTTGCTCTTCTCCTTGACAAAGAACTTTTCTTGAACTTCTTTTTGGGCTTGTGCTCTTCGTCTTCACTCTCACTAGATATTTCCTTCTTGCTCTCCTTTTTGGGCTTAGGACACTCTTTAGCAAAATGGCCTATCTTGCCACAATTGAAGCACCCGGAGTTCCTCTTAAAGAATGAAGGTCTTCCCTTGCGAAATAGCTTCTTCATCAACAGTGCAAGGTCTTCATTGTCACTCTCATCATCCTCATCCTCCTCCACCTTCTTCTTCTTTTTGTTCTTGCCATTGGGAGATTCTTCAACTTGAAGGGCAAGATTCTTGGGTAATTGTATGTCTGTGGAGGTACCCAACATGTAACCCTCATAGGTCGTGAGCTTGCCAAGCATGACGTCCACGGAAAAAGTAGCCAAGTTGGCTTGAAACAGACACGTGACGATAGAGTTGTAGCTTGGCGGCAACATCCTCAAGAGCTTCCGCATGATCTCAATATCGCCCAAGGTGTTGATTTCTTCAACCACTACATGTAAGCAAGAATAAACATCATCATGTGATAGCATGGTGATGGAATCATATTTGTTCTTAAGAACATAGTAACGCTCTTTCTTGGCCTCAGAGAAGCCCTCATGGATGTTTTGCAATTGCAACCATATGTCATGTGCGGTGGATGATGCATTGATCCTAAAAAAAAATATTTTTCAAAATACATCCAAATATGGCATTCTTGGCCTTATTGAATTTAATGAAGAGAGGATCAAGTCTCTCATTATCGTTCATAGCGTTTTGGATCACAAGCCACGCTTTCCCATTGATTGACTTAAGGTAGGCTTGCATGCGAGCTTTCCAATAAGAGTAATCGTCCCCATCAAACACTAGCAGACTCTCCATCCCATTCGGCATCCTTACTTAAGGCGGTGAAGCCCAAAAAGTGAGTACTTGGCTTTGATACCACTTGTAAGGATCAAAGACACCGAGAAGGAGCGTTGAATCAGTGGACTTATAGGACTAAATTCACTACAAACTTAAACTTTGAGACTTAATCACAACAAAAGTAATTCTATGCAATTCTAGTAGGCTAAGACCCCTAACAATGCTAGTGAAATGATAAGAACAATAAGCAAGCACTAGCACGATAGCCACCAAGAGAAATCAAAAAACAACCTATAACTCTACTCAAACAGAGTCCTATGCTTACTGATTTTTTCCTAGGTCTCAAAAGGTTGGCGCCTTCCTCTAATCCTCGTTGAACTACTCCCGTCGGAGCCTTGGTTCCTTCTGTCGTTCCTGGAACGATGCTGACAAGGGTACGCTTCACTCTTGGAGTGAAGAGACCAGCGGCACGGCTGTCGCACACAATACCCAAGCGCTAGAGCATGCCTCCAAGGCTCGAGCGCTTCCTCTTGGTGTCTCTTTCGAGCGGAGGACCCAGAACAACATACAAACTTGGCATCGTCTTACACAATCTCCTAGAAAGGCCGAACACTGACTCCTAGCCGGTCTAGGCTGCCCAAACCAAGAGTAATAGGCAAAGATCACTTCTCTCAAGCCCCCCAAGCTCTAAAAGTGTATGAATGCTCTCTATCACTCTCCTACTAACACCAAAGATGTCAAAATCTTGTCTTGTGCTCTTTTGGTGGTGTCCCTTGGCCTCTCACAATTTTCCTCCAGCAGATCAGACCTCAAGCAGACGTGAGAACGTCCCTCTCTATGGTTTAAATAGGCTCTAAGCCCAAAAACAATCGTTGGAACACGATGTAATAAAGCTGACTGCTTTATGCAATCACCGGACTATCCGGTGACCCTTTCCTCCACTGGCCAGGGAAATACCCTCTTTGGAATCCAATCCATATGACACCAGACTATCCGGTGCATACCTTCACCGAACTGTCCGATGACATTCACTTTTGGACTCCCAGAGATATCTTCCCAAGACTTTGACTTCTGACTCACCGGACTGCCCGGTCACTGCATCACCAGACTGTTTGGTGACTGGTCCACCTCGACTCCAGAGAGAGGTGTTCTCTGGGCTGGCTCCTCCAAGGCTCACCGAACTATCCGGTGACTTCACTGGACTGTCCGATGACTGCTTCTACATCTGGACTTGAGCTTTGGTCTTCGACATCGCTTCCTCTACTGTCTTCAGTGCTTTCTGAGGTATCTAAAGAGCATTACACCCTCTAACACTTGTACGACAGGAGACAAATGACCCTACCCCCTTAATAGTATATGCGGTCCTATGGACTCTCTAGCTAATCCTTAGCCTTGGTCCTCCGACGCCCGAAAACTCCTCTTCTTGGGATCGTCCTTGTCGTCCATCGAGGAAGCCCACCATGTTGTTGTAGAATTAGTGAAGTGGTACCGACAATCACAACCGTAACCTATGGTGTTTATTCAATAACCAAAATCAGTTCATACCTTTTAGGAGACTTCAAAGGTCATGAAGCTAACAGACCTGTTTTTTCCCATAGGACCTATTTTTGCACCCGATTTCCCCCGTCGAGACCCATTTTCACTCCTGTTTTTTAGGTTCTCCTGAAAATGGCCAATATACTTGCAAAAAAATATTTTTGCGTTGCAAGGAGTGGATTGGGATGTTCATTTTGACAAAACTAAACATGGGGTTCGAGAAAGGATTGCAGCATATTTTTCTCTGTCGGGACCTGTTTTCGCACCCGTTTTTTATAAGTTTTCTCCAGAAAATGTTTGATATACGTACCAAAACTATTTTGGGGTCAAAAGGAGTGCATTGGAATATTCATTGTTAAAAAACTGAACACAAGTTGGGAGGAAGGACTGCAGCTTATTTTTCCCCGTCGAGACTGTTTTCGCACCTGTTTTTCCGGATTTCTCTAGAAAAATGTCTGATATACGTACAAAAAAATATTTTTGGGTCAAAGGGAGTGGATTGGGATGTTTATTTTTAAAAAACCGCACACGGGTTGAGCGGAAGGACTGTGACCTATTCTCCCCGTCAGGACCCGTTTTCGCGCCCATTTTTTCCGGTTTTCTTCAAAAAATGTTCGATATACATACCAAAAATATTTGTGGGTCAAAAGGAGTGGATTGCGATGTTCATATAAAAAACTTGAACACGGGTTGAGGAAGGACTGTGTCCTATGTTTCCACATCGAGACCTATTTTTGAGCCCGCTTTCCTCATTGGGACCCATTTTCGCTCCTATTTTCTTGGTTTTCTCCAGAAAATGGACAATATACTTTCAAAAAATATTTTTGCGCTAAACGGAGTTGATTGGGATGTTTATTTTGAAAAAGCTGAACACGGGTTGAGAGGAAGGACTGTGGCCTATTTTTCCCCGTCGAGACCCATTTTTGCGCTTGTTTTTTCTCGATTTTCTCTAGAAAATATTCTATTTTTAGGTCAAAAGGAGTTGATTGTGATGTTCATTATTAAAAAACAAAAAACGGGTTGAGAGTAAAGACTGCAGCCTATTTTTCTCCATCGCGACCCTTTTCGCGCCCGTTTTTTCACGGTTTTCTCCAAAAAATGTCCGATATATATACCAAAAATATTTTTGGGTCAAATGGAGTGGATTCGGACGTCCATTACTAAAAAACTGAACATGGATTGAGATGAAGGGTGCGGCCTTTTTTTACCCGTCGGTCCTATTTTCACGTCTTTTTTTCTCGGATTTCTTCAAAAAATGTCCAATACGTACCAAAAATATTTTTTGTCAAAAGGAGGGGATTGCGACGTTCATTATTAAAAATCTAAGCACAGGTTGAGTAAGGACTGCAACCTGTTTTTTCCATCGGGACTTATTTTTGCACCCGCTTTTCCCTATCGGGACCCATTTTCGCTCCTAATTTTTTGGTTTTCTCCAAAAATTGGCAAATATACTTTAAAAATATTTTTTGGCGCAAAATGGAGCGGATTGCAATGTCCATTTTGAAAACACTGAATATGAGTGGAGAGGAAGGACTACGGCCTATTTTTCTCGGTCGGGACCCATGTTCGCGCCCATTGTTTCCTGTTTTCTCCAGAAAATATTCGATATACATACCAAAAATATTTTTGGGTCAAAATGAGTGGATTGGGACGTTCATTATTAAAAACCTGAACACGGGTTGAGAGGAAGGACTGCGGCCTATTTTTCGTCTTCGGGACCCATTTCGCACCCATTTTTTCCCTGTTTTCTGCATAAAATGTTTGATATACGTACCAAAAATATTTTTTGGTCAAAAGGAGTGTATCGTGACGTTCATTACTAAAATCTGATCACGGGTTGAGAAAGGACTACGACCTGTTTTTACCCATCGAGACCTATTTTTGCATCCGCTTTTCCCCAATGGGACTCATTTTCGCTCTATTTTATTTGTTTTCTACAAAATATGGCCAATATACCAGCAAAAAAATATTTTTGCCCTAAAAAGAGTGCTTTGGGATTTTCATTTTGAAAAAGCTGAACACGAGTGGAGAGGAAGGACTGCGGCCTAATTTTCCCCGTCGAGACAAGTTTTCGCGCCTTTTTTCTCGATTTTCATCAAAAAATGTCTGATATACGTACCAAAAATATTTTTCGTTCAAAAGGAGTGTATTAGGATGTTCCTTATTAAAAAACTAAACACGGATTGATAGGAAGGACTGCAGACTATTTTTCCCCGTCGTGGCCCGTTTTCACGTCTTTTTTTCCCATTTTCTCCAAAAAAATGTCCGATATACGTATCAAAAATATTTTTGAGTAAAAAAGAGTGGATTAAGACGTTCATTATTAAAAAATTTAACACGGTTGAGAAGATGACGAAGGACTGCAGCCTATTTTTCTCTGTCGAGACCCCTTTTCGCGCCCCGTTTTTTCGGTTTTCTTCAGAAAATGTCAGATACACGTACCAAAAATATTTTTTGTCAAAAGGAATGTTTTAGGACATTCATTATTAAAAAACTGAACACAGGTTGAGAGTAAGGACAACCAGTTTTTCTGCATCGGGACATAATTTTGCACCCATTTTCGCCATCGAGACCCATTTTCGCTTCTGTTTTTTTGGTTTTCTCCGGCAAATGGCCAAAATACCTGAAAAAAAATATTTTTGCGCTTAAAGGAGTAAATTGGGATGTTCATTTTGAAAAAATAGAACACAAGTTGAGAGGAAAGACTGCGGCCTTTTTTTACCGGTTGAGACCCGTTTTCGCACCTGTTTTTTCTCGGTTCTCTCTAGAAAATGTTCAATATACGTACCAAAAATATTTTGGGTCAAAAGGAGTGGAGTGGCACGTTCATTGTTAAAAAACTGACCAAGGGTTTAGAGGAAGAACTGCAGCCCATTTTTCCCTATCAGGACACGTTTTCACGCCCGTTTTTTCTCGGATTTCTCTAAAAAATGTCCGATATACGTATCAAAAATATTTTTGTGTGAAAAGGAGTGGATTGGGACTTTTTTTATAACTTAACATGGGTTGAAAGGAAGAAATGCGACATGTTTGTCCCCATCGGAACCTATTTTTGCACCTGTTTTTTCCCATTCAGACCAATTTTCACTGCGGTTTTTTCTGGTTTTCTACAGAAAATGGCCCACCTAGCCCACCGCAGCCTTAACATGGGTTGAAGTATTCTTCTATTGTTTCAAAATAAAATAATTGGATATAATAAATTATAATCAATGAAATAAACAAAAGGAAAGAAAAGAGGTTTTCCCGAATTTTGGATTCTAGAAACAGATGTCTTAAAATATGTTTTTGTTTGAAATGGTTCAAATAAAGTGAAATGCATTTATGCCAAAATATTTCAAATTAATCCTCTTATTTTCCAATAATCTAATTATAATAATAATAAAGAATTAAATGTGAATAAGAAAAGAAGTAGAAAGGAAATAAGAAAAAGAAAAGAATAAAAAAAAATCCCCGCGGCTCACCTAGCCCACCGCAGCCCAAGCCCAGCCATGACCCCCTTCTCCCGCCCTCACTCTGATCGACAGCCTGGCCCCGCATGTCATCCCCTTCCTCCGGTTGCCTCCGCAACAGCCATGCGCGGCGCCCCAATTTTGTCTTCCCAATCTCCGCAGGATTCCTCCCCTAATCACGTGCCACGACTTCTCCGAGTTGGCCGTACCTATATCCCCTATAAATCCCCCACGAAACCACGCCACTCGGCCCTCACTCTCCTCGACAAACCCCGAAACCCTTGCCGCCTGTCGCGCCGCCCCTTGGAACCGCCCCGGCCACCACTGACCTCGTGTCGGCCTTCCCCCCGTCGCCCCTGCCAGGCCGATTTCCTTCCCCAGCCGGTTCTTGGATGTCGCCCTCGCCACCGCCGAAGATCGCCACCAGCACATCGCCGTCGCGCCCCCATCTCATGCGTCCCTCGACCTTGCTCGAGCCCGTGGTGAGAATCCCCACCTTGTCCTCTCTATTTCCACTTATTTCCATCGAGAACCCGCCACTGGAGCACCAGGGACCGAGCTCGCCCAATTAACCTTGAAATCAAAGGCCTAGATCTATGCCACGTCACCCAATTGACCTCATCCATCCGATTCAAATCCAAAGGTCAACTTAATCCACGTGTTTCTTTCAATCCAATCCATCCGATCTAGATCCGACGCCCCAAATTAATCCATGAGTTTCCAATAACAAAACAAATACTCAACAAACTTCTAAAATATCTCTTTCCCTTTATATTCTCCACCATGCCCTCAACTCCCCACGTCCTCCTCCAACCCCCCGCCCTCATATTTCTCTCTTCCCAGCAGATCGCGACCAGCCACCCTGGCTCTGATTTTGATCGACGTTCCCGGAGATCTACTAAACCAAATTGCACCAAATTTTGTCAGAAGGTGCACCTTGATGTCGTCTACAACATATCCAAAAATCATAACCATTGGAGTTCGGTAGCTTTCGGGATCTACATCGCAATGAATGCTGCTCCCTGATCTAGATCTGTTCAGCGTGTGGATCGGTAATCTCTTCCTTGTTTTCCTCAATTTCGGCCATCCCCTTGATGAAACTCTTATACCATGTTGTGTTTCAGAAAGTCCCCTTTAAAATTCTCAAAGGATTTGCAAAGATTCCTCATGGTTCCACCAGGAACGTGATTTCCTCATCGACTACCGCTGCAGAACAAATACCAGATCCAATTCATCGATCTGCTTTTCAGGTTAAATCTAGTTCAAGCTATCACATCTCCATTGTGTTCCAGAAAATATCACATGTTTCTGTTCAAACACTTTCTTGAATCTTGCAGTCAATCATCGGTAACGCGCATGTCTTTGCATTGCTGTTTGTGCGCAGCCAGATGTGTTGCCTTCGTTCATCACTTGTTCTCATCTAATACCTTGAAGTTTTCCTGTGTAGTATAATCCTTTGTGAGTCCCTCAACCTTGTTATCACTCCATAATGACCTTTTAATATTGCATATGATTCTTAGTTTTGGTTGCTTGATTGTTTGGTTGTCGGTTGTTGAACGCTTAGACGAATACGCTTCAGATCCGCTTGCGAGGACTTCAAGAATAAGAACTCCAAGATCATTGAGCAGCAACACAATTACAAAGGCAAGTGTCCTTGAGCATCTTGTGACTATTTTATAAAATCTCTATCTTATAGATTGCATACTTGTGTCAAATTGAATGCGCACCTACTATTAGGAATTCAACTAGTTTCCTTATTATGCCTTGTCGCCTAGTTTACCTTTTTGTTGGGTAGATTATATGCTTAGCTTGCTGTTGTCGGGATGGGTGATATTAACTTGAACTACTGTCATACTTCCTTCACGAGGATTAACGGATGATTTAATAGTAACTTAGAGATTAGTGATTTGGGAGATATGGTTGGTGTAGGGCTGTGTGTGGGGTTACCGGCACTGTCTCTTGTATGTTATCTTTCCAAATCTAAGGACCGGTTCGTGGAGCGACCACCCATATGTTCTCGTACAGCCACGATGCCAAGAATGGGCGCGGCATGCCAAATGGTGGAGCGGGGAAAGCGAGGTACGCCTGGATCCGCCTGGAGAGAGATGTGTGGGGAAGAGAGGGTTACTCCCGGGAACCATTCGGCACAAGAGGGGGCCTCTCGGGTTTTCGGTTAGTGTCCGACAGGTGAAACCTTAGTGGGCACGTACAAGCTGGTGGAAGTCATGGAAAAGCCTTGAAGTGATCTCTTGGCCCTCACACCAAAGGAAGTGTGCGAGTGCTCGGCCAACACAGGCGTAATGGTGATTTTTTAGTCCACCTAGAAACAGGGGATGAAATCACTTCTCATGGAGAATTGTGTACAATCTCTGCAGAGTTAAAACTGTCATGATAGCCGTGCTCACGGTCACGAGCATTGCATGGACCCTCACATGATTAGTGGGATTTTGGTATGGTTTGGTTGGTGATGACAGTGGGAGACTGATTGGTTCTGATGTTGGTGCTGCACGCGAGTAGGCTGTAAGCATGTTGGTTTATAGGTGCGATGTCTTTCACTTAGTAAATAGGTGCTTAATAAGAAGTGTGTCTCTATTGTGTGCGTTTATGCAAAAGAACCCTATGTTGCCTTTGCCTTGTTTGTTACCACATGTCATCTTTTCTCACACTTGCTGAGTACATCCCATACTCAACCTTGCCTTTATCAATGTTGCTCAGTAGAAAGCAAAGTTTAAGAGGACGTTGAAGACACAAGAGTGGAAGTTTAGGTTTCTCGTCTCTCCGGTCGACTGCCTGTGGAAGCTGCGCTACGCTTGGTTTTCTTTTCCGCTGCAATTCGGTAAACGTTTTAATTCTCTTTATTCGAGACATTGTTCTATTTACCATTAATGAAGTCGCTTTATGTGTGAAACTTGTTCCTGGGCACACATAAAGGATCATCCGGTTTTAGCCATAAAACCGGGTGTGACATATACATACCAAAAATATTTTAGGGTCAAAAAGATTGGATTGGTATGTTTATTATTAAAAACTTGTACACGGGTTGAGAGGAAGGACTGCAGCCTATTTTTCCCAATCGAGACCCTTTTTGCGCCCGTTTTTTTTGTTTTCTCTAGAAAATGTTCGATATACGTACCAAAAATATTTTTGGGTCAAAAGGAGTGGATTGGGATGTTCATTATTAAAAAAAACTGAACACGGGTTGAGAGGAAAGAATGCGACTTGTTTTTCCCCATCGGGACCTATTTTTGCACCGGTTTTTCCCCATCGAGACCCATTTTAGCTTTTATTTTTCTGATTTTCTCCAGAAAATAGCCAATATACGTAAAAAAAAATATTTTGTACTGAAATGAGTGAATTGGGATGTTCATTTTAAAAAAACTGAACACGGTTTGAGAGGAAGGACTGTGGCCTATTTTACCCCGTCGGTACCCTTTTTGGCGCTCGTTTTTTCTTGATTTTCTCTATAAAATGTTTGATATACGTACCCAAAATATTTTTTTGGTCAAAATGAGTGGATTGGGATGTTCATTATTAGAAAAACTAAACACAGGTTCAGAGGAAGGACTAGGACCTATTTTTCCCTATCGGGATCCGTTTTCGCGCCCTTTTTCTCGGTTTTCTCCAGAAAATGTTCGATATACGTACCAAAAATATTTTTAGGTCAAAAAGAGAGGATTGGAACGTTCATTATTAAAAAACTGAATACGGGATGAGAAGAATGAATGCCACATGTTTTCCCCATCGGGACCTATTTTTGCACCCGTTTTTCCCATCGTGGCCCATTTTCGCTCCAGCTTTTCTTAGTTTTACCTAGAAAATGGCCAATATACCTGCAAAAAATATTTTTGCGCTCAAAGGAGTGGATGGCGATGTTCATTTTGCAAAAACTGAACACAGGTTGAGAGGAAGGACTGCGGCCTATTTTTCCCCGTCGAGACCCGTTTTTGCACCCGTTGTTTTCCCGTTTTCTCTAGAAAAATGTCCGATATACGTACCAAAAATATTTTTGAGTGAAAAGGAGTGGATTGCGACGTTCGTTATTAAAACACTGAACATGGGTTGGGAGGAAGGACTGTGGCCCATTTTTCCCGGTCGAAAACCATTTTTTCTTGGTTTCTTCTAGAAAATATTTGATATACGTACCAAAAATATTTTTGGGTCAAAAGGAGTAGATTTGGATGTTTATTATTATAAAACTGAACATGGGTTGAAAGGAAGCAATGCAACATGTTTACCCCAACGGGCCCTATTTTTGTACCCATTTTTTCCCATCGAGATCCATTTTCGCTCTTGTTTTTTCTGGTTTTCTCCAAAAAATGGTCAATATACCTCCAAAAAATATTTTTGCGCGAAACAGAGTGGATTGGGATGTTCATTATGAAAAAACTGGACACGGGTTGAGAGGAAGGACCGCGGCTTATTTTTCCCCGTGGAGACCCAGTTTTCACTCTCGTTTTTTTCCGGTTTACTAAAGAAAATGTCCGATATACGTTTTCAAACCCATGTTCCCAGTCAGGACCCGTTTTCACGCTTTTTTTTCAAATTTCTCAAGAAAATGTCTGATATACGTACCAAAAACATTTTTGGTCAAAAGGCATGGATTGAGACGTTCATTATTAAAAATCTAAACATAGATTGAGAGGAAGGTCTGCGGCCTATTTTTCCCAATCAAAACCTGTTTTTGCCCCTGTTTTTTCTTGATTTTCTCTAGAAAATGTCCGATATACATTATTAAATAATTGAACATGGGTTGAGAAAAAGGATTGCGACCTATTTTTCCCTGTTGGAACCTATTTTTGCAACCGTTTTTACCTATCGGGACCCATTTTAGCTCCTATTTTTCTGGTTTTCTCTAGAAAATAGCCAATATACATAAAAAAACTTTTTCACAAAAGAAGTGGATTGGGATGTTCATTTTCAAAAAACTGAGCACGGTTTGAATGTAAGGACTGCTGCCTATGTTTCCCCATCGGTACCCGTTTTTGCACCCGTTTTTTCTCTGTTTTCTCCAAAAAAAATTTGATATACGTACCAAAAATATTTTTTGGTCAAAAGGAGTGGATTGGGATGTTCATTATTAAAAAACAGGACACAGATTGAGAGGAAGGACTGCGGCCTATTTTCCCTGTCGAGACCCGTTTTCGCGCCTTTTTTCGGTTTTCTCCAGAAAATGTTCGATATACATACCAAAAATATTGTTTGGTCAAAAGGAGTGGGTTGAAATGTTCATTATTAAAAAACTGAACACGGGTTGAGAAGAATGAATGCGACCTGTTTTTCCCCATCAGAACCTATTTTTGCACCTGTTTTTCCCCATCGTGACCCATTTTCGCTCCTGTTTTTTTGGTTTTCTCCAAAAAATAGCCAATATACCTGCAAAAAATATTTTTGCGCTGAAAGGAGTAGATTGGGATGTTCATTTTGCAAAAACTGAACACGGGTTGTGAGGAAGGACTGCGTCCTATTTTTCACCTCGGGACCGGTTTTTGCCTGTTTTTTCCTGGTTTTCTCAAAAAAAGTCTGATATACATACGAAAAATATTTTTGGGTCGAAAGGAGTGGATTTGGACGTTCGTTATTAAAAAATTGAACACAAGTTGAGAGGAAGGACTGCGGCCCATTTTTCCCCATCCAGACCCGTTTTCGCGCTCGTTTTTTTCTAGTTTTCTGCAACGTACCAAAAATATTTTTGGGTCAAATGGAAAGGATAGGGACATTCATTATTAAAAAATTGAACACGGGTCGAGAGGAAGGACTGCAGCCTATTTGTCTAAGTCAGGACCCATTTTCGTGCCCGTTTTTTCGGTTTTCTCTAAAAAAGTCCGACATACCAACCAAAAATATTTTTCGCTCAAAAGGAGTGGATTGGGATGTTCATTATTAAAAAACTGGACACGGGTTGAGAGGAAGGACTGCTGCCTATTTTTCCCTGTCGTCACCTGTTTTCACGTCCTTTTTTCTCGATTTTCTCAAAAAAATGTTCGATATACATACTAAAAATATTGTTGGGTCAAAAGGAGTGAGTTGGAACGTTCATTATTAAAAAATTGAATACAGGTTAAGAAGAATGAATGTGACCTGTTTTTCCTCATCAGGACCTATTTTTGTACTTGTTTTTCCCCATCGTGACCCTTTTTTCTCCTGTTTCCTTGGTTTTCTCTAGAAAATAGTCCATATACATGCAAAAAATATTTTTGTGCTGAAAGAAGTGGATTGGGATGTTCATTTTGCAAAAATTAAATACGGGTTGTGAGGAAGGACTGCGGCCTATTTTTCCGTGTCAGAACCATTTTCGTGCCCATTTTTTCTTGGTTTTCTCCAAAAAAAATGTCTAATATACGTACCAAAAATATTTTTTTGTCAAAAAGAGTGGAATAGGACGTTCGTTACTAAAAAACTGAACACAAATTGTGTCGAAGGACTGCGGCCGATTTTCCCCATCGGGACCAGTTTTCACTCCCGTTTTTTTCCAGTTTTCTACAGAAAATGTCTGATATATGTACTAAAAATATTTTTAGGTCAAATGAAGAGGATTGGGACTTTCATTATTAAAAATTTGAACACAGGTTGAGAGGAAGGACTACAGCCTATTTGTCCAAGTCGGGACCCGTTTTTTTGGTTTTCTCCAGAAAATATCCGACATACGTATCAAAAATATTTTTGGGTCAAAAGGAATGGATTGGGACGATGTTTATTAAAAAACTGAACATGAATTCAGAGGAAGGACTGCGGCCTATTTTCCCCATCAAAACCCATTTTCACGCCTGTTTTTCTCGATTTTCTCTAAAAAATGCTCGATATATGTACCAAAAATATTTTTGTCAAAAGGAGAGGATTGGGACATTCATTATTAAAAAACTGGACACCGGTTGAGAGGAAGGACTGCAACATGTTTTCCCCATCGGGACCTATTTTTGCACTCATTTTTCTCCATTGGGACCCATTTTGGCTCCTGTTTTTTCTAGTTTTCTTCAAAAAATAGCCAATATACCTAAAAAAATATTTTTGTCCTGAAAGGAGTGTATTGGGATGTTCATTTTGAAAAAACTGAACATGGTTTAAGTGGAAGTGTTGCGGCCTATTTTTCTCCTCTTGCCATTTTTGCACCCGTTTTTCTAGGTTTTCTCCAGAAAATATTCGATATACGTACCAAAAATATTTTTATGTCAAAATGAGTGGATTGGGATGTTCATTATTAAAAACTTGAATACGGGTTGAGAGGAAGGACTGGGGCCTATTTTTCCCTGTCGAGACCCGTTTTTGCGCCCTTTTTTCTCGGTTTTGTTCAGAAAATGTTTGATATACATACCAAAAATATTTTTGAGTCAAAAAGAGTGGATTGATATGTTCATTTTAAAGAAAAAACTGAACACGGGCTGAGAGGAAGGACTACGTCCAATTTTTTTCCTGTCGGGACCCATTTTCACTCCCGTTTGTTCCCCATTTTCTCTAGAAAATGTCCGTAACAAAAATATTTTTGGGTCAAAAAAAGTTGATTGAGATGTTTATTATTAAAAAACTGAACTTGACATTCGTTTTAGTGTGGGCTGCTCTTAGAGTCGGACACGGACTCGAACCCGAATTGGATTCAGACTTCTTTTGTAATTGAGCGTCCTTCCTTATCTTGTGCATCTCCGAGTCATTCTCTAACTTTCCTTGCTCCTTTCAATGTTTCTAATCATGGTAAAGTAATTAGGTAGCAATATATTCTCAAATGACGGATAACATGTGTTTAGAAACGAGCTCACCTCTAATTTCAACTGTTGCGCACAAGTTATATCAATACTAATTTGAGAAGTGTTGTGTGTATCTAAAGAAGTGATGTCCTCATCAAAGATGAAGAGGAGCCTGAAGACGCCTTCGCTTGTAGGCGCTAACTTTCTTAATCATATTAATCCTATAATTTGCTTTTGCACCTATATGGCATGAATGATTGCATGTATTTCCTATATATTTAAACATTGTATAGTTAATGATCCTACTTGTTATTAAGTATTTATATTAATATCAGTTACTTTCATTAATATTGAATACCACATTGTTATCCACTTGACGACGCCACCTTGTTAACAATAGGAAGTAGATAATTTCCCGCTGCATTGCTGAGGAAATTTAAAATAGAGAAACTATAAGAAAATATTTTGATGCTAATGAAGAAGTTTATTATAGGTATACTATCTTCGTTCTTAAATTAATGTCGCCATTAACTTCAAACCACAACTTTGACCATTCGTCTTATTTTAAAAATTATGATAAATTTTATATATTTTGTTATAATTTGCTTTATCATCAAATGTATTTGAAACATGGTTCAAAATTTTGCATATCTGAACTAATTTTTTGGGAGTTTTTATTTTAAATATTATCTATTTTTCTAGAAATTACAGAAATAATACTTGAAATGGATAAATTTCAAAAAAAGTATCATGTCGCACGACGAATGTACGATTAACGAAAAGTCAGAAGCTGGAGATTCAATTTCGCTGTAGTCGTGTATTGGTCGGGCGACATAAGCAAATTCGTATGTTGAACATACGATTACACTGTTGAATGTACGACTCAACCAAGTTCAAATCCTGGATGTACGACTTAAGATATTTCGTGTCTCCAACATGCGACAACGGGTCATTCAAATTTTCACCATGCGACAACAGTTTAAACAATTTTTTTTACAATGCAAAATATATTTAGTCTATCAGTAAACTAATAAGGATTAACAAATTCGCAGTTAAAATAAAATGTCTAATGTCTAAAATATCTCCACCTTTTCCATCTCGGAACCTATCCGAAAAACATCCAGTTCCATCAGTCAGAGGTGAAGCAGAGTTTTCATTGCAGATTATACTAACAATTAGTCTTAATTTCAAACAGAGTATACCTAAACCGAGTATCTAAATATTAATTTTAGGTATTTAAATTAAAAATAAGTCAAATAGATATCTATATTAATATCTCAAATTTAGATATCTCCATCTCCACCAAATTCTTTATGCAAATATACATAGGTAAAAAAAATTCCAACTCCAACATGTACATAAATATATATAGATAAAAAAAATTAAATTAGACATATCATCATATATCATCATAACTTATGGTTCATGGATTTTTTTTAAGTAAGGGTTTCAAAGGCTAGGTCGACCTAAATCATTGTTACACGTGAGCACCGAATTTGATGGGATGGAGATAACTGAAGTTTAAGTACAGATATAGGTATATATTGAACTGCTGCTTTTATCTTAAATACCTAAATTAGTGTTTAAGTACCCAGTTTAGATACCTATTAAAGTTGCTATTAATTTCACCCCTAAACCTAAGTGACATGTACGGACCTAATATGCAGTATTTTGTACTTCATTCATCCTATTTTATCTGTCACTTTAGCCTCCTCTAATTATTCCAAATTAACTGTCGTTCTCAAACCATCTCCAATAGTTCCCTAAAAAAAATCACCTTAAAAGTACTTTTTCGAGCAAGCAAAAAAACTTTGAAGTCTACTTTAGCACATCCTCCAGTAGCTCCCCTAAATATAATTTAGATTTAATCCCAGTGAACAACCAGTCTCACTGTAAGTTGCATGAAAGATGGAATTGGAGACCTAAAAAGTTCCGTTGATCTACCTCCAAATAAGTGAATTTCGAGAGACCTCACAAGTATAGAGGTGTTTAGAGGAGTTGTTGGAGGAGAGTTTTTACACTTTTTCTTTATAATTTGATTTAAAAAGAGCTAATGGGAGCTTTTGAAGATGCTCTCACTTTCCAATACATTTTTTTTCTTTTTCCAATGAAACTCTGTCTCTCTTTTTTTTTCTCCTCATTTTCAGCACGTCCCACGTTTTCTCCTTCTCTTAATTCTTAATTTTCATGCTTATATCCAATATTCGAGTTTGTGGTGTACAGAAGAAGTCGTATGTTCAACATACGAATTTGCTTAAGTCGCACCATCAATACACGACTACAGCGAAATCGAATCTCCAGCATCCGACTTTTCCTTAATCGTACATTGGTCGTGCGACATGATATTCTTTTTTAAATTTATCAATTCCAAGTATTATTTCCATAATTTTAAAAAAATAGATAATATTTAAAATAAAAACTCAATTTTTTGAATAAGACCAATTGTCAAAGTTGAGATTTAAAGTTAACAGCGACTTCATTTTAAAAATGAAGGGAGTAAGATTCTATGTATCTTTCATAAAAGATCACACAATGTTTTTGCAGTCATTAAATCAATGTAAGATATAGAAATTAATTTAATTTGTTTAAAAAAATATAAAATAGGATAAGAATCCTCCATCCTGAAGGAGGTCTAAAAATGCAATCTAGATGGAGTAGATTTTTTCAGCTTGCGTTCTTATTTCCTGAAAGATGTTTGAAATTTATTTGCAAACTGAAACCTACGTTCAGTAAACAACGTGACTTTAAATTTTTTTCCATATTTGTCAAATTCAGTGTTGGTTCTGCAAACTGTAATGTTTGTGCAGTAAACAACATGACTTAAATGTTTTCCATATTTGTCAAATTCAGTTTTAAGCAGAGCTTAAAAACAAAATATACACGATATCAGAACATGATTTTTTTAATGCTAAGTGAAATTAACTAAATAAACAAAGCAAAAAATATTAAAAAATAAGTACGGCCTGGAGGAGACCAAGGTTGGTGCCTTACGACTGAGTTACGAACCAAATAAATTTTTACCACCTGACCTTTTCCCTTCTCTCTCTCTCTCTCTCTCCGCCTTGTCTTCTCAACAGCCCTGCTCCGTGCTCTTTCAGCTCCCCTTTTGCCCCACCGCCTGGCACCCTGCACATCACTCTCCTTCGCCGAGCTTGCTTGTTCTGTTGGATTTTGGCTTTGGGTGCTCTGGATGGAGGTGGCTTCCCGTGCCGCTTCTGCTTGTTGATGAATCAGTTGTTAATCCGCTTTTGGTCCAGGCCTGTAGGCTCCGCCAGTCTCATCTTCTCCGTCTCCTGCACGCACGATAATGGAGCAACAGAATATGTAACCTGCTGTGACAATCATGAAAGGCACCAGATCAGTCACTACCCGTCGTGCCCGCGGGCCGACCTCAACATGGCCACATGGGCCTGCACGCGCACACGGACGCCGGCGGCAGTATCCTGCTGTTCCAAGATAAACAGGTTGGCGACCTAGAGGTGCTCAAGCATGGTAAGTGGAGCGACGGGCAGCTGCTCGCCGGCGCCATCGTCGTCAACAGCACCAGCGACCAGATCGAGGTCCTCAGCCACGGCCGATGCGAGAGAGTTGGAGGAGGAAAAGAGCCCAGACTGAGGGCGAGAGGCGGCGTACTGGGATGATCCTGAAGCTGATAGCTGGTGCAGGGTCGAGGAGGAATGCCGCGGCGGCTACTGCTCCCTGTTGCGTGGAGTTGAGGGAGGAGAGCAGGCAGCGCTAGGCTCGACATAAATGGACGGGGAAGGAGGGGAGACGGGGGGTGGGGCAGCTGAATCGAGGGGACGGGCGAATGGGATCCCTGTAGAAGTAGGTAGCGAGCGGCACAGGTTAATAAACGGACATGATTAACACATTATTTTGATCGGATGGTAGAAATTATTGAGATGATGTGGCTTTACGAAGATTGAGATCAGATTTTTAGTGGGGTTGCGTTCATATAGATAGTATAAATTCCGTTATTTAATATTTTTAATAAACAAAAAGTTGCCTTTGTATTAGAGTGCATCACCACACTATACACCAATATTTTATAAAATGTGTTCATGTGAGTTTGGTGGTGTGAGTAAATTAAAATAGATGAGTGATAATGCAACATGTGCTAGGTGGAGAAGGGTAATTACTGGTTGGAGGTCGAGGCTTCTAGTGGCGTGTTAGGTGTTAAGCTTTGATCTAGTCTACCTGTCGTGGACAAGCGCTCGCTCTGATCGCATAAAAACTGATTTGTTGGACCTCATCATAATGATTTCGTGCAACCATGTAACCTGTTATAAGCAGAGCTTACCCTAACTTATTAGTATCTAACGTTTGCTCTACTTGACAGCCAATAGGGCACAGGGGACAAGAGTGAATACTTGAGGAGAAACGTACCCGAGCGATTCGACTCAGAGGAAAAAGAAGTACTCGGCTCAGCATATCTTAATCTATAAGAAAAAATGAAATACCTTGGAACTCAAAAAAAGTGAGTACTTGTGTTATAGCCCTTGGTTGCTTCTCGAGGTGAATATGCGAGGATGGGCAGATAAGTGAACGCAACAACAGGACAGACGAACGATCCACTGTCATAGCACCTTGTGCCTCTGAGAGAACTTCATACGCAGACCAACACACAGCCGATCTGGCAACCTTCAATACACCATCGTCATAAACACCAACTCATGCCGGCCACCATTGGCACACCTCGGACGAGAACAAATCCAACAATGAACTAGCTCTTGATACCAATTATGAAATAGAAAATCAACGAAACAATATTTTTTGGCGCCGAAAGCCATGGCACACATACGCATGTATCTTGACTTCTCATTACTCTTTGGACTCTGCACATATTAGAACATGATAGGACATCTCCACTTGGCGATCTATGCTGACCGGGCGATGAACACATCGGTAGCGACAAACATGGATACTTTTTCTCTGTCTCTCGGCTCACTGAAGCAACCGATTACATCGTATTCATAGACGCCGCATTACTGCCTAACTGCTCAGCCATCCTCACGCATGTGCACACAGAAGCTCCTCATGACATGATGTATGTGAGCCACTCCTCTAACGCACAAATCAGTCCACATCCGAGCTTGCTGCAAGCCTTAGCGAGCGTGTACCATGTCAACTGTTGCAACTAACATACACACAACGCGCATACTAACGTGGAACAAATCAAAGACAAGTCTATTCCTAACAAGTGACATTGCCAGGAAAGCGTGAGCAAGCATCTTCTTGTGCCTGTAGCGGGACCCACATATCGGCATGCCAACCTTGGAAAACAAAGGATCTGAGGACCTCAGGTGTCGCCACCCTCTTGGTCCAAAGCAGGCCTAGATCCGGCTCGCCTTGAGCCTCCCGCACGGCCTGGAAGTGGCCATCCCGACTAATCTAGTCTGGGGATAGGGGCGTCGGCTTGCCATATAGCACCTGGGTCTCCTGCAATAATGGTAGTGGGGCTCCGATGCCATTGGAGCCAGCCGCCATGTTCCAACTTGGAAATTCAGAAGCTGCCCAAGCTCCGAGATTCACCGTAAGCGCCAGGGAGTGAGGATTGAGGAGGCCTTTTTCTTTGGAAAGGATGAGGAAGTTACGATGAGGAACATGTGAGCGAAGAGAAGAGATGGAGCAGTATGCCACTACCAATCGTTGCCTGCCACCACCCCGCGGGAGCTGAGACTTCTGTCTGGAGGATGCTGTAGCCATACAGGAGGGGGCGATGATTGGGTTGATCACGGTGAGGCTGGGCAGGAGGCGGTAGCTAGGGCAGGACTGGGGATCACGCCAACTGAGGAGGGGAAGGCCGAGACGAGGGTGCACGCTGAGTTGGGAGGGCGACAGCCGAGGCGGCCAAACCAATGAGGAAGGGAGGGGGCAGAGCAGGGAATGGCGGCCATGTCGAGGAGGGAAGCATCCATCGCATCAAGGGCGCGCACTTGACCCCGGTGCAGAGCTCCTCCAATGCAAGCAGTAATGCTGCCAATCATCTTCTCCCAACCGTGAACGGGGACGGCAATGGCGGACGGCTAGGTCAAGGCGGGTGGCGGCCGGCAACCGGAGGCGACGGATGAAGTGGGGAATGGGGAAAAGAATAGATGCGATGCGCGTGCTAGTCGACCAAAGAAGCAGGGGCAAAACTGGACATACGGAAATACGTTGACCTGCATGTGGCCCAAACACGGCCAAAACCGTAGAAAATGGCATATAAGTTTCATCGAATTATAATGGCACATAGTTTATTTTTGAAAGTTTAATAACATATTTTAAACTGTAAAGAATTATAATGGCATGGATTTTATTAACTCTAATATTTTTATTGTTGTTTAATGTACTATTGCATGATATTTAATTATCAAACTACTATGTATGTGGTTATGTGCACTTTTGTTTGTAGTGAAATTAATAACAATATTTATATAAACATTTGAATATTTATTATTTTATTGCTCTCATGTACGTGTATTAGTTCATTACAAATTTTGTCACATCGCGAAGCACTCGGAATCGACCGCAACTGGCTAAATATGGATGCGGATATTATTTTCCAGCCGGGATCCTTCTCATCGCGGGTGATTTTTCGTCCACCCGCCTCAACCCACCATCCGTAGCCCTCGAGCTCACCGCCTCACCGTGCTAACGTCGAGCGCCTTTCAATACAAAAAAAAAAAAGACATTGAGCGCTTTGCTGAATGCAGGCCCGCGGCGGGTCCGCCGCCGCCCGCGGCAGAGATCCCACCGGCGACCCCTCCTCCCCATATTTTGTCGATACCCATCACCCGTGCGCCGCCGCGGCCGTCTCCACTCTCACATCCCACCGCGCCAAGTCGAAGTGGTCCCACCTCTCCTCCATCCTCACCCCCTCGCCGCTCCCGGCCTCCGCCGCCGCCGCTGTGCTCCTCCTCCTCCGCCGGCGTCCGCATACCGCGCTTCGCTTCCACGCGTTCACTCTCCGCCGCCTCCTTCCCGAGCGCTCCCCTCCCCCTCTTATCCTCTCCGCCTCCGCCGCTCACGTTGCGGCCGCCTCTCGCCTCCGTGCCGCCGCCCTGGACGTCCTCGCCTCGGCCACCCGCCACCACTTACCCGTCGAGATTTTCAACGCCCTCGCCGCCACCTACCGCCGATTCGCCTCCCCCCCTTTCGTCTTCGACCTCCTCATCCTCGCCTACCTTCGCTCCCGCCGCGATGCACTTGCCGCGGCCTCCGTCACCCGCCGCATCCTCGTTGCTGGCGGCCGGCCTCTCCCTTCCACCGCCGCTGCCCTCCTCCGCTCCCTCCCTTCTGCCGACGCGGCCCTTGACATGTATCACCAAATCTATATGCATCAAAATCAGAAAACGAATCGTCTGCTCCTGCCGACCGTCCACACCTTTAACTCCCTCCTCCTTGCTTGCTACCGCGAAGGTAGTTGTGATGGATTCAACATTGTGCTTAAGGAAATGGACAAGTATTCCTGTAAGCATAACGTGTGCACATACATCATTAGGATGGCCGGGTACTGTGACCGACGAGAGGTGGAGAAGGCACGAAATCTGTGGGATGAGATGCTTCGGGCAAGGATTCAGCCAGACGTCACAGCATATAACACAATGATTGGTGGATATTGCCGTGCTGGAGAGGTGCGGATGGCGGAGGAGATGTTCACAGGTATGGAGATCAGTGGGATCTATCCGAGTGGGACAACATTTGAATGGTTGGTTAGAGGACATTGTATGGCTGGGGAAGTTGAAGCAGCAATGCTTGTGCGAGCTGACATGAGGAGGAGGGGCTTTGGGATGACAGCCGAGGGTGTGGAGGAGTTCTTGGAGGAATTATGTCAAAAGCGGAGGATTGAGGATGCACTAGGTGTTCTGCGTGAGGAGATGACAAGGAAAGAGTTCGAGCCAACTCAACAAAGTTATGAGGTGTTAATAAGAGGTTTCTGTGAAAAAGGAGAGATGGAGGTGGCTGTCCGACTCCAGGCAGAGATGGCTGGTAAGGGATTCAGCGCTGGTAGCAAGGTTTATCGTGCATTTATTCATGCCTATGAAAAATCTGAAGATTATGACATGGTGGATAGGTTGATAAAGGAAATGGTGGTGATGAGCACTGACTCTGGTATGGAGCACGGGCCTCTCACTATAAAATTCCCATTTTTTGGTCTTTGTTCCTCAAAATTATTTACTCATGCAGTTTTTTGTGTGCTGCATTGCCATGTATGACCATTCATTTCAGTTTATATTGTTATATATTGAGTGCACTATTCTCTCTGGTTAGCTTCTCTGTCTGGCCTATAGCTCCAATTGCAACGGGTCAGCTCACAACTAGGGGTGGTAAAGGGCCACAGACCCTTTCACACTCTGTTTTGGCCCCTTTTCAATTTCTGCCAAAATTTTATTCAAATTCAGCATGGCTTTCTATGGCCTGGCCCTTGACTGATCCAAGTCAAAACTCTCAGCTCGTTACCCCTCACAATGGATGAAGTACTTAATCCATGGCTGTTGAAAAAAACCAAAACTAGGAGATGTCTTTTTATTGTGCTGTGGGAGCTGCAGCGTTTTCTGTTCATTGACCAGCAATTTATAGCCTGACTGTATATTTGGCCGAAGTGGCCTGGAAACATGGCCTGGTGCGTACTAAACCAACCATAGTTGCCTTGACTCACGGACATGACTAACAGAGTTCGTGTCATTACTGTAGCTCTGAATTAACTCAATCCAAGTGCTAATTATCTAAGCTACTAACTGTCTTGACAGTTGACATACAAAATGAAAACACTGAAAATGAAACTTCAATATAAAGCTTATCTAGAATGGCCTCATTCTCTTCCATCAGTCTAGTTCAGCTGAACTTTTGAGGATATTAACTCAATCCAGAGCTATGATCCATGGATGGTCTTTGAAGTTTGGAGTTTGTAATATTAAAGTCTAGGCAGATGTTTTTTCCTCTACAAAAAATTTCTTAAGAATGTAGTTAAAATTTCTTAACTTGGTACTTGATATATGCATTGTGCAATTAGGCATGGAAATTTCTGACGACAATGAAATATAAGTGGCAGAGCATTCTTCATTTTGTTTTATGCATATTTTTGGACATAGGAAGAAACAATGAGAATTAGTAGAGCAGTAGTGCAACTACAAAACTTTTGTGTTTGTGACAAATTCCCTGGATTAGGCAATAGCTGAAAGTGGTCAAACGGAGTTATTGTACATTTCACAATGAACGTGCTATTGCAGCCAAATTTACAGACAATCTGATCGGCATGTCCCATTTCCATAGTGGTAAACTGGTAACGAGTCCAATCAAGCAGCTTGTCACCTTTTTGCTAAGCATAAACCTCTGCAATGGGTGACTTTATGTAGATGTCCCATAGTCATATCCTTGATGTGAACAAAGTTATATAGTATACGAGCTATGTTGTTTGGAAGCAGGTTCATTGGAATAGGCACTCCAGAACTTCTTTAATCACATATTTACACGATATATTGTTGATTTGGAAGGCTCATGTGGTTCTTCCTGCAGCCAGCACAACAGAAGGATGAACTTCTCTGCAAACGAGACGATGCTGCTGGAGGTTGACGTGAGGTGCCAGACGTGGTCCACTTGCAGGTGATTAGGTGAACCACTCAGCGTCCAACCCCCTCCCTGTGCTAGACAGGAATGTCAGAGTTCTGATGCGTCTCCCAGCTAAGGTTCTCCGATGCCTGTGGCATGCCATCTGCTTAATTTGGCTGTCCCTTATGTATGACCCCTTGCCGCTCTGCTTGCCACCCAGGCTCTGCTGATCACTGTGTGCCTCTTGAGGAGATCTGGCCTCTGCATTTATTTGGTGGACCTCTCTGGGAATGCTATCAAATAAATTCACAGCATGGCGTGCTTATAATGTATGAAGGCATAACAGATGAAAGATATCGTCATTTTGGTATGGAGGCAATGAGTAGATTCTTCTAAAGTCATAACCTTTTTATCTCGTTCTATAAGAGCAAGGAACAAACTGTGACACTTGGCAAATTCCTTCACCAAATATTTAACTTATAGACTGGAAGTGGATCTTTGTGATCAAGGAAATTATCGGCTCTCAGACTCATGTGATGATTTATTGTATGATTAGAGAGCTGTAATTTGGGCATCATAGAGGACTACCCTGTGAGTTAATCATTCTGTTTCTTCTGAAAAGTTCTACGGAGGTGTATCTTCGTGATGACCTTGAGCACACAATTATGGCCTGAAGACAAGCTAGAAATTTGGACGCTTTATCTTTATATGTCTAAAACCGTTTTGTTTTTTTGCAAAATAGCCTATTCACGTCATTTTCAAAATTTCAGCCGTCGGATTTCTGCGCAACATGAGTCATTTAGATGTCAGCTCGGCTAATTTTCATCTATACCCTTCCCTAAAAATCAGCCTCCGCCCGACCGCCCTCGTCCCCGTCCCAGCGCCGCCAACCCCGTGGCGGCCCATCCTGCCGCCCCATCCCCCCCACCCCCCGTCGTCCCACCCCACGGTTGGGCCTGTCGTCTCGACCAGACGTCCAGACCCCCTCCGCCTCGCAGGCCTCTCTCTCTCTCTCTCTCAGAGGCTGGCAGCCATGAATGGCGACGGTGTGATGGAGGTCGAGTGATGGGCAGCCTGCCCCATCCCCCGGACGCCGGCGCCGGCCCCGCTCGTCCCAGCCGACGGGGAGGCTGCGTGCCGCTGTTGCAGAGCCGGCAAGGGCGCCGTGCTCGCAGCCTCCTCGAGCCCCACCAGGTCTTCCTCAACATCGCCGTCATGTTGAAGCTCGAGGATGTAGATGGCCACCTTCCACTACGTGCAGGGCACCAACAAGGAGCTGGGCAAGGTCAAGGGATATGAGCGCAGCAGCCGCAGGTGCCTCTGCATCGGCACCATCATCCTCCTGCTCATCGTACCGCTCCTCATCTATGAAATTTTTTTCGGTAGAAAAAAAAAAAAATACCAGAGGTCACCGGTAAACATGATATATCGGACGGGTATATCAGATTTGAATTCAAAATTTTTGAAAAAAATAACAAAATTTGGTATGATCTCACTACAAGTAGGAGTAGTTTTTGAGCCATTGAGGCACAAATTACATTAAACAACATAGAAATATGATAATATCTTGTCAAGACATATAACCGTATTTGCTCACCATAAAAAAGGAAAAAAGGCACGTGTTAGTTAACGTTTGAGATATTTAGCTTCATCAGCTTAGTAATTTTTCACCTGGATAAGGCTTCATTGACACTTTCATTTCCATAATTTTTTCCCTTTTTCTAACTTTTCTTTTTTCTCTCCCTCAAGCACGCAGATTGACCTTCTGACGCGTGGTAATCTAATCGTTATTAACAGAGCTGCTTTCTCTCTTCGATTCGATTCTTCTCCAAACACAGTTGCCGCTGCCGACAGGGCTGCTGCTCCTACTAGACCACGGCCGCACTTCAAAGCCTCTGTTTGGCCACTGCCGCATCCGGCCGCGCAGCTTGCCGAACCTCCTAGCCGCTCGCTGCCACGCCCGCTCTCCCGCAGCACCTGGCCACCGCGCCTACCACCGCATCCGGCTGCCCTGCCCACTGCGCCCGAAGCACCTGGTGGCCGCACCCGCCGTCGCATCTGGCAGCCCTGCGCGCCGCGCCAGGCCTGTCTGCTGCCAGCCTGCCACGACCGATTGCACAACCCGCCGCAACTCGCCGTCCGCCGCCGGAAGTCCAAATTTGACTGAAAAATTTTGACCGACATGGATTTTTTTCGGACCCCACCGGTAAAACCGAAATTCCGGCGAAATTTCACCGAAAAAATTTTCGTAGCTCCTCATTGTGCCCATCGCCACCAGCTTCAAGAAGTTGTGAGAAAGAATTGTGAATTCTGGTGGTGAGGGTTTGGAATTTAATTGACTTCACCACTATTGGCGGCACATCAACAGGTCCATCGGCTGCTTGTCAATGCGGTAGCGCATCCAGCCAAGACCTGATTGTTTTGTCCCCTGCTATTGTGTCTCCAGTTCATCAGCAAAGGTATTGCCACTATACTTGTAATACACTTTGCCTATTTTTATTAAGCTAAACTGTGTTTTGATGAATGTTTCCTCCACTCCATGTCTATGATCCGCTTCCTCATCTGGTTCAGGCCCCTTTTGGAATGTAGGAACTTCACAAGAAAAACGTATATAATTTAGGAAAATTTCCCACATTCCATATTCAATATCTAAAAGAGTCTTATCAAAGGCGTTCATACTATGGTGTAGCCAAATATTCATGTAAATTTTTTAGTTCTAGCTTTTAGATTATCTGAAACAAATATATTCATTTTCTATAGAAAATTACAAGGATAAAATTCAAGGAACCTTGACTGAGAGCAAAAATCCATACATAAACATACTATCATATCTGCATCCTATACACTGCAGGTTCGGAAATATATATCTTTTACACTAATTAAAAGGATAGCTAATTAATCAGTTACATGGTTTTTTTCGTCAGGTCAAACAAAAATGGTCTCATCTTTTTTATTCTAGATTTTCATGTGCACAGATATTCCAAACCGTACCTTTTCTGTTCACCTCAATTTGTAACGCCTCTTAACTGATTGCATCATAAAGAAATGTGATTAATTATCTGAGCCACAGTTTCATGGATACTAATTGATGGCACAGAGGTGATAAGAATGCGACAGTACCTTTTTTCAGTGCCTCCACACAGAAGCTTTTCTAAGAGCACTCTGAAGAAGTAGCTGCTGTTGATGATGAATGGGTTGAATCTGCTATTGGTGATGAGAACGAAAGCTTCCTGAGATGTTTCTTCCACTTAAGCAATCATACTTTAAGGCTTTCAATTCAATGGACAAGGAACTCAAGCTGCATCCTACGGTTGATTATTTCTGAGTGGTTATACATTAGTAAAGCTGGTAATGCATTCTTTTAAATCTATCCTGGTGCTTTTAGCTTCTGTAGCTTTTGGACAAAGTGATAGCAATAGAAATTATTTCTGATGAGTCTGACATGATTTATTTTCAGGGATGGGATCTTGTAATTGGAAATCTTGGGGACTTGAGGGCAGTAATGGAGACAACGGACGCTTTCAACAATCTAACTACTGTGCAACTCACTGTTGATTTGAAGCCAAACCTTCCCACTATGTTTATGTCATGTGCGGCATCCCGTACACCAGGCGGAGGCGCGCACGCGATGTGCGTCGGGCCGCTGAGCGCGCCGCGAGCCAGGCTCAGGCCGCGCATGCAGAAGGGCCGCAGCAACAGCGTGGCCAAAATTAGAAATAGATCAAGTCAATTTCCTTAAGTTTAGTTATTTCCTTATGTCTAGGAGGTTGGTTTCCTTTTTA
>BCLG01000879.1:6672-26399 GCA_001602295.1 Zoysia matrella
TCGGAGCGGTCGCGCGCGACGAGGCAAGCGACAGGCGATGGAGACGACTGGGTGACGCGGCGAGGGCAGCACGGCATGGGGACCGAGGTCGACGGGCAACACATGCGGAGAGGCGAGCAGATCGAGGAGAGAGGCGGCGCGAGGGAGGTGCGGCAGTTGGGGATTTTTCTGGAGAAATGAGGAGGGGAAAGGGGATTAGGGTGAGAGGGGGGTTTTTATAGGAGGATAAAAATGGGTAGGGTTAGGAATAAATCTGGAAATTAATTAATAAACGTGAAACAATTAAGGCTGAAGAAATTAATTAGAGAAAAATATATAGAGATCTGAAAATTAAGTAGGGAATTCCAGGAAAATAATTTTAGCCCAAACGTAAAAATTTCGCGGACTAAATTATTTCGGCACCGGATCAATTTAGATAAACAGATTTCGAAATGGACGAAAAGAAATTTGGAACGATTAATTTTCGAACGGAACGAAATATTGGAACAGACAATTTAATTGGAACAGAATTTAGGAAATCGCCACTTTATTTAATTTGAAATTCCGGGATCCTACAGATCGGCAGCATGGCTTCCGCTCCAAAGGTCATGAAGAAGGGGGTAAACCCCATGGTCCTATTGGGAGTCGATCGTAGACCTCACAACACAGATGGGGGTTCGTGGACCCATCGTCCGGCTGCGGGCCGGATGGAGTCGTAGATCCTTGGCTTCAATCCTTAGAGCACCATCCTGTTAGCGCACTCGACCTGACCGTTGGTCCTCGGGTGGGCCACGAAGGTGAAGTCAAGCCGGATGTGGTACTCCTCGCAAAATTCCTAAAACAAATGCCCGGTAAACTGTGTACCGTTATCGGTGATTATGGACTGAGAAACCCCGAATCGACAAATGCTGTCATGAAAGAAATCGACACTCGGGCAGAGCTGATGCTGGGCACCGGTTTGGCCTCGATCCACTTGGTGAACTTGTCGATGACGATGAAAAGATGGGTAAAGCCCCCGAGCGCTTTTCGAAAGGGCCCGAGGATGTCAAGCCCCCAGACCGTAAAAAGCCATGTGATCGAGATCATCTGGAGCTCTTGAGCTGGCATATGCGTCTATCGAGCGTAGAACTGGCAACGTTGACACGAACGGACAAGTTTCTCAGCGTCAGAGACTGCCGTGGGCCAATAGAACCCCTGGCAGAAAATTTTCTCGATAGGGTCCTCGGGGTGACATGGTAACCACAGATGCCTAAGTAGATGTCGTCGAGGAGGTGCAAGCCCTCCACCTGAGGGATGCAGCGTTAGAGAGTGCCGCTGGGGCTCCGCTTGTAGAGCTCGTTGTCGATGACGACGTAGGCTTTAGATCGGCGCGAGATCCGCTTGGCCTCGTTGTGTCGGTCGGCAGAGTGCCGTCTTGGAGGAAGGCAAAAATGTTTTAGGACCAGTAGGGGACGATGGCCATAACTTCCGCCTCCAGGGTCAGAGCTTGCTCGCTGACAGACGCCTCGACCTCAAGGTCGGCGGCATCGTCTTTGAGCTTGATAGTTGGTTTGGAGAGGACTTCGAGGAAAACGTCGTTGGGGCTCGGATCTCGCCCCGAGGCCATCCGGGCCAGGGCATCAGCCGCTTCATTGTCACGGCGTAGAACGTGATGGAGCTCGAGTCCGTCAAACTTGTCATTGAGCTTGCAAACTTCCTAGCAGTAGGCCTGCATCTTCAGGTTTTGGCAGCTTGATATTTTCATAACTTGGTTAACGACGAGCTCAGAGTCACCCTTGACGTAGAGCCGTCGGACATCGAGGGTGATAGCCATTCGAAAACCATTGAGCAAAGCTTCGTACTCGGCGGCATTGTTGGATGTGGGGAAGTGGATTTGCTAGACATACCAAAATTTATCACCCTTCGGGGAGATTAGGATGACGCCAGTCCCCGAGCCCTTCAGCCTGCAGGAGCTGTCGAAGAACATCGTCGAGTGCTCGAAGTCGGCGAGGGTCGACGGTTCTTGAGCCTCGGTCCACTCGGCGATGAAGTCGGTGAGGGTCTGGGACTTGATAGCTTGTCGAGGCACATAGATGATGTCGTGTCCCATGAGCTCCATAGCCTATGTGGTAATGAGACCGACCACATGCTTGCCGCTGATGGTCACCCGAGCAGGAAGCTTGTTACCACCCGAATGGTATGGTTGTTGATGTGTCCGTGGTTTCTGATCTTTCGTCAGGTCATGATAACTCTCGATTTGGTGGAGATGCAACACACAATCGATCTAGCTTCAAATTAACATGATTCAAACCCTGCAATCGCAGCACCACTTCTCCTCTGGTTATCAACCGTGCACACACGATTGACCTCGCCAAAAAGGCTAATCTCAGCCTGCAAATCGAAGAACACAAGCAAAAACAAGAAAGAACGCTACTCAATTTGAATAAAATCACAAAGTTGAAAAACCAATAACTGTCAAACGACAAAACTGTTTATAATAGATGAAAACTAATCAAAACCTATCTCCAAAGGCCAAAAGATAGTATCGCAGCACCAAGGCAGTTTCTAGATGTCATCTTGTTTCAGTGGTTCCTAGAGATCTATGAAGTATTGTCGCACAAGATTAGATCCGTTGGAAAGCTTATCTCTTTAGCTTTCCATACATATCTAGAACATCCAAAATAGAACTTGTATGAGACCGGGGCATCCATTTTAGTTCAGGCTGCTCCTGGAGTCCGAGTCAGGCACGAACCCGAGTTGTTTGGATCTCCTTCGGGGTCAAACGTGCAGTTCTGATTTTGAGCATCTCT
Source organism: Zoysia matrella (assembly GCA_001602295.1). NCBI lineage: Eukaryota > Viridiplantae > Streptophyta > Magnoliopsida > Poales > Poaceae > Zoysia > Zoysia matrella. The sequence continues at coordinate 9,441 of BCLG01000879.1, forward strand.
AAGTCTTTCTTCATGCTTTCTTTGACTCTCACCAATGTTCCTGTTGACACCTAAAAATTAGCGCTGCCGGATGTCTGGCGCAATGCCTGAATCTCCGACAAGCCTTCTCAGGTTTGGGCCTTTTCGCCAACTAGAGTGTCCGGTACATTGCCGGATGGTTCGGCAAGCCTTCTCGTGTTGGAACTAGTTGCCCACCGGAGTGTCCGGCATGTTCCCGGATAGTCCGACAACCCTTCTCGTGTTGGGGCTACTTGCCTACCATAGTATCTAATAGGTTGCCGGACTGTCTGGCTCTCAGGTTTCAAATTTTACACGACGGACTATCCATTATTGTACCGGAGTGTCCGGTGACCGGAGTATCCGACAATGTGCCGGAGTGTCCGGTGATGACCGTTACGGTTGTTATTTCCTTTCTAAATTATAGGATCCGAACCTTTTCGGGGTAAGACCACCCCACCTTTATAAAAAGAGGCCTCAGGCTGATGGAGGGGTATCCCAATCGACTCTACAAACTTTCCTTTACGTTTTTACCTTTCCAAACCCTGTTCCCCTTACTCGACCCCAATTCTATTCTTCTCCTGTCCCGGTGACATGTGAAGGCGATCCGGCTGGCCTGACCGAGCATCAACCCTAAGAAGATCCTCCTCCGACGGGGTCCCTCCCGAGTTGGCTTTTCTAGGTGCTGCTCAAATTCGGCGTTCATGAAACGTCGGCGTTTCCGCACACGGACGTGCATGTGGTTTGCTGCCCCGAACCCTATTTCGGCATCAACACACTTTTTGGCGACTCTGCTGGGGAGGAAAGGTTTCAGTTGTGCAAACGAATCATCTTCTACACATCATATCTTTCGAGATCTCATCGAAGAACATCGTGATGCCATCGTTGGAGGAAGTTCCCGAAGAGGCGCGGAAGTTGTTCCTAGAATGAAAAAAGGCCGTAGAGGAGCAAAGCAAGGCGCGGGGAGATCAGGAATTCTGAGAATTTTTGGCATGCTTCAAGAAGGATCATCAAAGGACGATTTCTCATGCCAAGGAGACCGTTCTTCCTACCATCCCCGATGAGAAAACCGTAGGTTCTACCAATGTAAGTTCGTCCACTCAACCCGCGGTTACTTTTGAAGATCTTTCATCTTGGTCCGCTCATAATCAAAAGGTTTTAAAAGATAAAATGCAATATTTGATTCAAGAAACCCTAGCAAAGTCGTTGAAAGATATTGGTATTGTCAATCGTGCTACACAAGTAGAGAAACCACAGGTTAATCCATCGGTGCCTGGTGTGTCTAACATTGAAAAACCTTGGTACGGTATGCCATTAAATTCATTTAGTGGGTAATCGGGTTTTCAAACCGGTGTGCAAACTAATGCTCTAGCAGTGCCTCCTACTAATGTAAAACTGATTGATAGCATTCCCAATCCGGCTACTAGCCGATTGAGTGAGGTGTCCAACTTTGTTTCTTCATACCGTACCGCCGCGTATAGTACAGCACATATTCCACCAAGCGGTATGGGGACTTCTCATAATTCAATATATAATGAAAAGTTTAATGTGGCAGGAGGTAGCGCTCATGCAAACCTTCATAGAAACCCCACAAACATAGAAGAGCGTCTTGCAAATTTTAAGGAGGATTTGACTAAGCAATTCCGAGACACGCTAGGAGTTGATTTAAAAGGTAGAGACCGAATTTATAAAAAACCATACCGTTCAACCTTTGATTCGGTCCCTTACCCTAATGGTTGGCATGTCCTAGATTTTGTAAAATTTAGCAATGAAGACAGTAAGACAACTTGGGACCACATTAGTCAATACACCGCTCAACTAGGAGAAGCTAATAACGTTGATGCTCTGAAAATTAGGCTTTTCTCTTTGTCATTAACCAGAACCGCATTTTCGTGGTATCTTTGCCTCCGGATTCTATTTGCACGTGGGAATTCTTGGAATGCAAATTCCATGACCACTTTTATTCCGGAGATAATGAATTAAAATTGTCACATGTAACATCGGCTAGACAAGGGAAAGACGAGACGGTTGCTAGTTTTATTCGACAGTTTAGAGACATAAAGAACCGGTGCTTTAATGTGACAATTTCTGAAAAAGATTTGACCGATTTAGCTTTTAATGGTTTGCGGTGTCAGCTTACAGAAAAGTTGGAAGGTTATGATTTTATTACTCTCACACTGCTCCAACAAAAGGCTTCGGCACAAGAGAGCTGAAGCAAAGAGTCAAAATATGATAATAAAATTAAGCACAATGTTCAGGTTGTTGAATATGATTCAGAGAGTACCGATGATGAGTCTAATGATATACTTGCTGCTGAATTTAATTGGCCATCTAAGAGTAAATCTTTAGCGTGTGATGCGCTCAAACCTGTTCATAAAAATCGGAAAGATGATGTGAAATACACCTTTAATGTAGCCAAATATGATAGAATATTTGATAAGCTGCATAAAGGTGGGTACATTAAGTTGTCTTATACATTGCCACCGGCGGATGAAATAAAGCGTAGAGCATATTGTAAATGGCACAATTCATATTCTCATGCTACTAATGATTGCAATGTTTTCCGTCGACAAGTCCAATCGGCCATTAATGAAGGACGATTGAGTCTCAAAGAAATGTAAATAGATAAACACCCGTTCCCGATGAATACTTTGGATCTCAACACTAAGGTGTTGATTCGGCCACATCAAGCCTATACAACAAAAGGGAAGAATGTCATCGTTGGAGAAGAAAGACCCACTCCTTCAAGTGACACGGTCACTTCTAGAAAAGTGGTGCTAGAGAAATCTCCCGATGGTAATTAGTCCATCAAAGTTACTATTAGACGCTCGAGACCTTGGGGGCAAGCTCCACAGCCCAAAATGATCAAACCAAAGAATACCGAAGTGGGCAAGTGGAAGGTGAATGAGAGCAAGGTCACGGAAAGGAAGACAACTTTCAGAGGTACACTTGACCATCTCATAGAAAAGTACAAGCACGAGAAGACCAATTCAGGGAATCGGTCGGTCAAGCGACCAAGATCGCCTCATGGTGATGAGCTTCCAAGAAAAGAGGTGAGACCGAACACGGCTATGCCTATTACTCCTCCACCTATGTTCGGTTTGCCTCCCCCATGGTATGTTCCTATGCCTTATCCTCCGGTTCCGATGTGGAATCCACATATGGGGTTCCGTATTCCACCAATGCAATACCCTCTGTTTCATCTGGGGTGGGGCGCACCCAAAAGGAATGCTTTCACAAGGCTCACCGAATGTGATAACGAATGGCCCGAACCTCTGCCGAGCAATACAAACAAATGTGTCTTTGCAACCGCCCCAAAACACGAGTGGCGCGTCAAGCAAGGTAATGAGTATACTCCTCAAACTTTTGTAAATCAGAAAAATGCATCCGGAGGTGTTGTGAAAATCGGCACAACCAAGGTTACGATTGGTGGAGTCTTCAATGGACCGATCACGATGAATGATCCAATGTATAAAGCTTCTCATGATCACGAAGCTAGTAGCAGCAAATTGTCACACCTCAAATTTGCCAATTTGAGGATGTGTACTTTTTTTCACCAAAATAAAGTAAAATTTCCAATTATTTAAATAATTTTAATTATTATTGGTTTGTTCTTAATTTTAAAAGTATTCAAAATTTCCTTGAAAATAAAGTTTTAAATGTTTTTGTCTAATATTATCTTACGTTAATAAAATGATTTTATATTTATCTTAAAACCAATCTTATTTGATATAAAAAATAATAAAGAGGTGTTTTCCCTAAATTTGATTTTTGAAAATATGTCTTTAAAACATAATTTTATTGTGAACTTTGATTCTAGTTGGAAACTTTCAAATGAAGTAAAATGAATCTATCTCAACTTATTTCAATGTTTTGGAAATAATCTTGTAAAATGATTTTTGGTATTTAGAAGAAAGTTTTATCTGATTTACAAAAAAAGAGGGTGCTTTCTCACAATTTTAATTTTCGAAAAGATATCTTGAAAGTATGATTTTTATTATAAGATTTTTGTTTTATTTGAAAAGGTTTCAATGAACGTTTGAAATTAATTTATCTCAAATAATCTCAAATATATTCTTCTATTGTTTCAAAATAAAATAATTGGATAAAATAAATTATAATCAATGAAATAAACGAAAGGAAAGAAAAGAGGTTTTCCCGAATTTTGGATTCTAGAAACAGATGTCTTAAAATATGTTTTTATTTGAAATGGTTCAAATAAAGTGAGATGCATTTATCCCAAAATATTTCAAATTAATCCTCTCATTTTCAAATAATCTAATTATAATAATAATAAAGAATTAAAAGTCAATAAGAAAAGTAGAAAGGAAATAAGAAAAAGAAAAGAATAAAAAAATCCCCGCGGCCCACCTAGCCCACCGCAGCCCAAGCCCAGCCATGACCCCCTTCTCCCTCCCTCGCTCGGACCGACAGCCCGGCCCCGCTTGTCATCCCCTTCCTCCGGCCGCCTTCGCAACAGCCGCGCGCTGCCCCAATTTTGTTTTCTCAATCTCCGCGGGATTCCTCCCCCAATCGCGTGCCATGACTTCCCCGAGTTGGCCGCACCTATATCACCTATAAATCCCCCATGAAACCCTTGCCGCCTGTCGCGCCGCCCCTTGGAACCGCCCCGGCCACCACCGACCTCGTGCCGGCCTTCCCTGCTCCCCACCGCCCCTGCCCGACCGATTTCTGCCCCCAGCCGGTTCTTGGACATCGCCCTCGCCACCGCCGAAGATCGCCACCAGCACGTCGTCGTCGTGCCCCCATCTCCGGAGTCCCTCGACCTCGCTCGAGCTCGTGGTGAGAATCCCCACCTTGTCCTCTCTATTTCCCCTTATTTTCGTCGAGAACCCATCACTGGAGCACCGGGGACCGAGCTCGCTCAATGAACCTTGAAATCAAAGGCCTAGATCTATGCCACGTCGCCCAATTAACCTCATCCATCCGATTCAAATCCAAAGGTCAGCTTAATCCACGTGTTTCTTTCAATCCAATCCATCCGATCTAGATCCTACGCCCCAAATTAATCCATGAGTTTCCAATAACGAAACAAATACTCAACAAACTCCTAAAATATCTCTTTCTCTTTGTATTCTCCACCATCCCGTAAACTCCCCACGTCCTCCTCCAAGGCCCCCCCTCATATTTCTCTCTTCCCAGCAGATCGCGACCAGCCACCCTAGCTCTGATTTTGATCGACGTTCCCAGAGATCTACCCAACCAAATTGCACCAAATTTTGTCAGCAGGTGCACCTTGATGTCCTCTACAACATATCCAAAAATCATAACCATTGGAGTTCGGTAGCTTTCGGGATCTACATCGCAATGACTGCTGCTCCCTGATCTAGATCTGTTCAGTGCGTAGATCGGTAATCTCTTCCTTGTTTTCCTTGATTTCGGCCATCCCCTTGATGAAACTCTTATAACATGTTGTGTTCCAGAAAGTCCCCTTTTCAACCCCCAAAGGATTTGCCAAGATTCCTCACGGTTCCACCAAGAACGTGATTTCCACATTGACTACCGCTGTAGAACAAATACCAGATCCAATTCATCGATCTGCTTTTCAGGTTAAATCTAGTTCAAGCTATCATGTCTCCATCGTGTTCCAGAAAGTTTCACATGTTTCTGTTCAAACACTTTCTTGAGTCTTGCAGTCATAATCGGGAACGCGCATGTCTTTGCAATGCTATTTGTGCGCAGCCAGACGTGTTGCCTCTGTTCATCACTTGTTATCATCTAATACCTTGAAGCTTCCATGTTGTAGTATAATCCTTTGTGAGTCCCTCAACCTTGTTATCACTCCATCATGACCTTTCAATCTTGCATATGATCCGTAGTTTTGGTACTTGATTGTTTGGTTGTCGGTTGTTGCACGCTTAGACGAATACGCTTCGGATCCGCTTGCGAGGACTTCAAGAATCAGAACTCCAAGATCATTGAGCAGCAACACAATTACAAAGGCAAGTGTCCTTGACCATTATGTGCCTATTTTATAAAATCTCTATCTTATAGATTGCATGCTTGTGTCAAATTGAATGCGCACCTACTATTAGGAATTCAACTAGTTTTCTTATTATGCCTTGTCGCCCTAGTTTACCTTTTTGTTGGCTAGATTATATGCTTAGCTTGCTGTTGTCGGGATGGGTGATATTAACTTGAACTATTGTCATACTTGCTTCACGAGGATTAACGGGTGATTTAATAGTAACTTGGAGATTAGTGATTTGGGAGATATGGATGGTGTAGGGCTATGTGCGGGGTTACCGGCACTATCCCTTGGTATGTTATCTTTCCAAATCTAAGGACCGGTTCGTGGAGCGACCACCCATGTGTTCCCGTACAGCCATGATGCCAAGAATGGGCGCGGCGTGGCGTAGTAAGTGATGAAAACCAGTTCTGTGTGTGCCAAACAGTGGAGCGGGGAAAGCGAGTTACGTCTGGATCCGCCTGGAGAGAAATGTGTGGGGAAGGGAGGGTTACTCCCAGGAACCATTCGGCACAAGAGGGGGCCTCTCGGGTTTTCGGTTAGTGCCCGACGAGTGAAACCTTAGTGGGCACATATAAGCTGGTGAAAGTCATGGAAAAGCCTTGAAGTGATCTCTTGACCCTCACACCAAAGGAAGTGTGCGAGTGCTTGGCCAGCACAGGCGTAATGGAGATTCTTTAGTCCATCTGGAAACAAGGGATGAAATCACTTCTCGTGGGGAATTGTGTACAACCTCTGCAGAGTTAAAACTGTCATGAAAGCCGTGCTCACGGTCACGAGCATTGCATGGACCCTCACATGATTAGTGAGATTTTGGTATGGTTTGGTTGGTGAGCACAATGGGAGATTGATTGGTTCTAATATTGGTGCTGCAGCTGGGTAGGCTGTAAGCATGTTGGTTTATAGGTGCGATGTCTTTCACTTAGTAAATAGGTGTTTAATAGAAAGTGTGTCTCTATTGTGTACGTTTATGCAAAAGAACCCTATGTTGCCTTTGCCTTGTTTGTTACCACATGTCATCTTTTCCCACACTTGCTGAGTACATCCCGTAATCAATGTTGCTCAGTAGAAAGCAAAATTTAAGAGGACGTTGAAGACACAAGAGTGGAAGTTTAGGTTTGCCGTCTCTCCGGTCGACTGCTTGTGAAAGCTGTGCTACGCTTGGTTTTCTTTTCCGCTGCAATTTGGTAATTGTTTTAATTCTCTTTATTCGTGACATTGTTCTGTTTTACCATTAATGAAGTCACTTTATGTGTGAAACTTGATTCCTGGGTACACATAAAGGGTCACTTGGTTTTAGCCTTAAAACCGGGTGTGACACAAATCCTCTTCCAAATACACACAGCCGAGGTGGTGTCCCTCCGGCTTGACACGAACTCAAAAGAGAAAGCTACAGCGACTACGCTTACGAGAGATGCGAGGGCAAGAAGCTGAAAAAGAGAGGGACAAAGTATTCAACGAAGTCAAGCCAATGGTCCCTCAAAGTAAACAATGGAGGGTGAAGAAGCTCGAACTTCCAACTTCACCACCATTGGAAGAGTCGGCCACATCGACGGAAACACAAAACCAAGCCGATGCTGCGCCCGTGAAGGAAGTCACCGTGCCCACGCCTACGAGGGACATCGACATGTCCGAATTTGATGATGATGATCTTCTAGACAACGAGCCAACACTGCCTCGGGAAGGTATGGATGTTAACACTATTTACTTGTCTCTTTTCGACTATTCTATAGTAAAAGAAGAAGAAGTTATGGCTCAGTTTGACTTTGGTCCTAAAAATGCTATTTTTGAGAAACCTAAAGAATCGGACAACCATTTGAAGCCACTTTACATAAAGGGGCATATTGATGGTATACCGATTTCTCATATGCTTGTAGATGGAAGCGCCATCATTAATCTAATGCCATATTCTTTGTTTAAGAAGCTAGGCAAGTTCGATGAAAAACTCATCCGGACCAACAGGACTTTGAACGGTGTGGGAGAAAAAGATCCTATTGAAGCTAAAGGGGTCGCTTCCGAGGAGCTCACCGTTGGAAGTAAGACTATGGCTACCGCTTTCTTTATTGCCAATGTTCGAGGGAGTAGTCTGATTTTGGGGCGTGATTGGATACATGCTAATAAATGTGTACCATCTCCTTTGCACCAATTCTTGATACAATGGGTTGGTGATGATGTAGAGATGGTACATGCGGATGTATCGGCTTGCATTGCTATGATCGATTCATCTTTGTTGCCACAAAATAATGTCAAGTGTTTAATGGGTTTAGATTTGACGGATTATGATTTTCTTAGTGTTACTAAAGATGGATTTGTACCCGTCAAAATAAAGCCGATGGAAAATCGGCTCAATCATATTATGTGAATTCAATGGAGTCTAATCTAGATTGGTTGCAAAGAAGGGTTGAACACTATCGGGCTAATGTGAACGATATGTGCGAGACTATAGAAGAAATAGAAGACATGGAAAAACTAGGACAGGGCTTTACATCGGTCAATCCTCTTGAAGAGGTGAATCTTGGTGACGATGAAAAACCAAGGCCGACATTTGTGAACAAAATTCTGAAAGCTGATTATAAAGAAAAGTTAATCGAGCTTTTGAAAGAATATATAGATTGCTTCGCAGTCTTACAATGAAATGCTGGGTTTGAGCCGTGAGCTTGTAGAACATCGGCTTCCTATCAAATCTGGTTTTAGGCCTTTTAAGCAACCGATGAGGAGGTTTAATCCGGATATGTATGATCAAATTAAAGAAGAGGTAAACTGATTACTTGAGGCGAATTTTATAAGACCTTGCAGGTATGCAGAGTGGATATCGAACATCGTGCTAGTGGAAAAGAAGAACACCAGTAATATAAGAGTTTGCGTTGATTTCAAAAATTTGAATAGAGCCACTTCTAAAGATGAGTATCCCATGCCTATAGCCGACATGCTAATTAATGATGCTTCAGGCCATAAAGTGATTATTTTCTTGATGGTAATGTGGGTTATAATCAGATTTCTATGGCCGAAGATGATATGTCTAAGACTGCATTTAGATGTCCCGAGTTTGTTGGTCTATTTGAATGGGTAGTTATGACTTGAAAAATGTGGGCGCCACTTATCAAAGGGCTATGAATTTTATCTTTTATGATTTGCTTGGTGTCATCATGGAAGTTTATATTGATGATGTGGTGATAAAATCGGATGCTTTGGATCCGCACTTGGCCGATTTACGTCTTGCCTTGGAGCGTATGTGTTGATTTGGTCTGAAAATGAATCCTCTCAAATGCATTTTTGGTGTATAGGCAGGGAAGTTCTTAGGTTTTATTATTCATGAGAATGGCATAGAAATAGATCCTAAGAAAATAGAGGCTATACAAAAAGTGCAAGCACCTACGTGAAAGAGAGATGTGCAGAAATTCTTAGGCAATGTAAATTACTTGAGGAGGTTTATGTCCAACTTGTCGAGAAAGATTAATGCATTCACTCCTATTCTTCGGTTGAAAAATGAGACCGAGTTCACTTGGGGGGCAAAACAACAAGAAGCCTTTGAAAAACATCAAAAAATACTTGTCATCACCTCCGGTTCTTAGGGCGCCTAGAAGAGGGGCTCCTTTTCGCTTATATGTAGCGGCCGAGTATGATGTAATGGCTGTTTTGACACAAGAAACCGAAGGAAAAGAGTATGTGATCACATACATGAGCCGACGGTTGGTGGATGCGGAAACAAGGTACGCCCCTTTCGAAAAACTATGTTTTTCCTTGTATTATGCTTGCACTAAGTTGAGCCATTAGTTGTTATCTAGTACTTGCGTAGTCGCTTGTCAAACTGATGTTATCAAACATATGTTGCATAGACCGATATCTAGTGGTAGACTCGATAAATGGGCATATGCTTTAATTGAATACGACTAGGCTTTTGAATCACTAAAATCCATGAAAGGCCAGATTGTTGCTAATTTTATTGTTGAACATCGGATTAGTTTAGAGCATGATCTTGATGTTGCTTATGTTACTTTCACCCCTTAGAGGTTGTATTTTGATGGATCGGTTTGTAAAGAGGGTCAATGTGTTGGTGTAGTTTTAGTTTCTCCTCATGATGCACACTTCGAATTCTCGAACCGATTAGAATATAATTGCCCTAACAATCAAGCCAAATATAAAGCATTGTTGTTCGGTTTACAGATGTTAGAATCCATGGGGTTAAACATGTAGATGCGCTCGGTGATTCGTTATTAGTAGTGCAACAAATTTCTGGAAATTTTCAGTTCTTTGACGGATCATTGAATGTCATCTTAGACAAATGCTTAGACATCATTAGAAGGATGGATGAAATTCACATATATCATGTTCCTAGGCTAGAAAACAGTAGAGCCAATGATTTAGCACAACAAGCATCGGGTTACAATGTTAGCAAAGGGAAATTCTCTATTATTACAAAACCAATGCACGAGGTGCTAGAATTAAAAAATTTGGCTATTAGTAAAGCAAATAATGACACTGCCGAATCGTTAGATTGGAGATCTCCCATAATGTCATACATCCGTGATCCAACACAAAAGGTAGAATGATCATTTGCTTTTAAAGTGCCTAGGTGATGAAGAGGCCGAATTGGCTATGGGGGAGGTTCATGAAGGTATTTGTGACACGCATCAATCGGCTCCTAAAATGAAGTGGCTATTAAGAAGAGCTGGATTCTATTGGCCCACTATGATTGCCGATTGTTACCGCTACTACAAAGGGTGTGAAGAGTGTCAAAGATTCAGGAATATGCAATGCATTGCTATACCATACATCAATCATTTATGAAAAGTGCTAAAATGAGTTTGATGGTGTGAGTAAAATAAAATGGGATTAGTCATAGTGCAGCTGGTGCTAGGTGAAGAAGGGTATTTTGGTCGTGGGGTGTGGCTTCATGTCAAAGGTGATGTGATAGATTTTAAGCTTCGGTCTGGTCCACCTGTCGTGGACAAGCGCTGCCCCTGCCATATAAGAACTGGTTCATCAGGCCTCAATGTATTGAAGAAACAACTAAAAGAACTTCTGGACAAGGGCTTTATTCGACCAAGTTCTTCTCCTTGGAGTTGTCCAGCTCTTTTTGTCAATAAGAAGGATGGTTCAATGCGGATGTGTGTTGATTACCGTCCGTTGAATGCTGTCACTATTAGAAATAAATATTCTCTTCCGCGGATTGATACCCTATTTGATCAGCTGGCTGGTGCTCGTTTCTTCTCCAAGATTGATTTGAGATCAGGCTACCATCAAATAAAAATCAGAGAAGAGGACATTCCGAAGATAGCTTTCTCGACACGGTATGGACTCTAAATGAGTTTTGTGTCATGTCCTTTGATGTTACAAATGCTCCTACATACTTTATGTAACCTATGAATAGCGCATTCATGGAAGAGCTTGATGTCTTTTGTCGTGGTTTTCATTAACGACATTCTCATCTTCTCAAAGACTGAGGAAGAGCATGCACACCACCTGCGTCTTTTGCTCGAAAAGCTACGACAACATCGGCTATATGCCAAGTTTAGAAAATGTGAATTTTGGCTGAAAGAAGTGGCTTTTCTTGGACACGTCATTTCTGAAAATGGTGTCACAGTTGACCTTGTTAAGGTTCAAGATGTGTTGGATTGGAAACAGCCAACAAGTGTCACCAAAATCCGGAGTTTTCTTTGACTTGCCGGTTATTATCAATGATTTATTAAAGATTTCTCTGATGGGGACATCACTCCTTTAGATACAGATCAAGTGGTATCAGAGCTTCAGGTATACCGTCAGGTTCACATCTATCCTTGTTAAATTTACATTTATCCTATCGTTCACAGAAAAGCTGCAACACAAAAAATATAGTAGATCGTTAGGTGTTCCTCTGTCCAAGCCATGTTTAGCCTTTGCATAATTTTATTTCAGAGTCCATAGTGTTGAGTTTTTGTCTTTAGTTTGTGTGGTTTAAGTTGCTGAATTTTGAAATCTTTTTGCATCCAGTTGTTTTTTCTTCATCATTCATCGTTTGCATCGTTCAACCTGTTATTCGTGTCACATCTGTTATATTGCATAAAAAAATTCCCACTGACTCATCTCTTGTTTCAACCACTTACATCCCTAGCATCCAAATTACCCATCCATAAGCTTCCACCACAAAATCATCTCCAAATTTTGCATCTAATTTGGAATCCGAATCTGTTTTTAGCCTTTCATAAAAAATCTGATACGAAGATCCATCATTAAAATAGTCATCACTCTTGCTTGTGGACTCCAAATTAGACATATAAGTACTTTTCAGATATCTAAAGAAAATGTCCCGACCTTTGACGGCCCTAGATTCAATTATTTCAAACAAAACGTTTCTGTTTTCATGCTCCAAAGTTTCAGAATAGATTTAAAAGAAATTTGAGATTTTCTCCAGGCCACATCATTCATCATATTGATCTGAAATTTAGTCGTGTACAATCTTTTGTGATTCTGGTTTGGATAAAAATATCAAAAAATAAAATAAAAATAAAAACATTTAAAGATCAAGAAGCTAGGAACTAACATTTGCTGATTTTTCAAGTGCTGAATAGTTTGCTGATTTCTGGAGCCTTATAGTTTGTGTTGTTGCTGCCCTTTGATATCCTCATTCGTATTCTTGTAATATCTAGATTTTTTATAAGATTGGGTCAGCAACTAGAATTACATAGTTCAAACACGTATTTAGTATTACTATCTATTATAGAATTTTGTTTCACTAATCATTATTTCAGCCCTCCAAGTCCACATATCCACCTCAAATCAGCACTATATTTGACCCTGCAATTGTAGAATTATGACTCTCCAGTTTCTCGTGCCACTGGTTGCGCCATCCTGTGCTTTTCTTTGGTAAGAATCTTGTAAGAGCTCTGTAAGACGTTTCCTTTTACGGAATTTTCACCACCCATCTCACTGTAGTTGCAGGACTAATATTTTGTGTTGTCCGTATGCTATTTTTCTAACCATGACAGAATAAAAAGGAGGCGAATACAATGTGAATAGTGCTTTGCAAAGAGTCCTTAATAATGTCGATGCAAATTTTAAAAAATGCAATGAGTTTGTGGACAAAATATTGGCAAGCCTTGAGATATGTAATCCACCTCAAAGAGATGTTGCACGTGATCAAAAGACGCATGAGGTTCAGACCATTGATACATCATCTCCATGCACGAATAGTTATATTCTTTCATCTCTTCCTTTATATGATGGTATAGATTCTTTTAAATATATTACTTGGGAAAGAGAGATAGATAATCTATTTGGAAAATGTCGTATGTGTGAAAGGAGAAAGCTTTTGAATGTTGCTAGTGCATTAGCTGATAGTGCTTTAACTTGGTGGCAATGTTTATTTATAAAAAATATCCTCGAACATGTAGTGATGTTAAAATTTTATTGAGGGAAACTTTTGTTGATACATCTTCTGAATCTATGTCTAGTTGCGATGTACACTCTTTGGAGAAGGAACTTTCTAGTGTACCTCCTATTGCACCTAATATTTTGCAGAAAATTGAGATCAAACAAGAAGATGAAAGTGTTATAAACGTGATAAAAGAAGAGATACACATTGTTCCATGCATATCCCAAGATGAGACGGATCATAACACGCCAAAAGGTATTGCTGAAAATGAGAAGAAACATATTACACATCGATCTGCAAAAGGTGACAATATTTTTGTTGTACTGAAATTTCTTGTCTATCCTACTTTTGTAAAGCAACCGTTAATATCATTTTTTATCCATTTATCTTTGTCAATGTTTGATTTGTGCACTAGTTCTTGTGATAATGAGATGGTGTGTGCTGATGTTTCTATTCTTCCTATACAACAAGAAGTGAATGAATTCGATACTCCTAAATTTTATCCATTCACTAGTGTTGAAATTGAACATTTAACTCCCATTACATATGACAATGATGAGTTGAAATTGCTATCCTCTCCAAACACTGTGGGTTATGTTGGATATGATTCTTTTTGTGACCTTGCTACTGTAGAGAGGTTTTTACTTAGTTTCATCTGTTATCAAACAGTTTCGCCGTTTGACGGTTCGTAGATTCTAACTTCGTGAGTTTAATTCATATTTCATAATTGAGTTGCATTCTTCCTTGTTCTTTTTTGTGTTTCTCGATTCGCAGGCTGGCATTAGCCTTCTTAGGGAGGTCATTCATGTGTGCACGGTTGGTAACCAGAGAAGTGGTGTTGCGATTGTGGGGATCAAATCATGTTGATTTGAGGCTAGATCAATTATGTGTCTCATCTCCACCAAATCGAGAGTTACCACGACCTGAAGGAAGATCTGGAACCACATACACATCAAGATGATGAGGACATCACTCCTTTATATACACACAACACTCCTTACATTAGTATTAATGGAAGCTAAGATTAGAGTTGAGCTCATTCCTAAACACGTCTTCCTTACTTTGAGAATAGATTGCTACCTAATGACTTTATCATAATTACAAACATTGGAGAGGGTCAAGTGAAACATGAAGAAGGGCTTGGACATGCTCAGGTCGCATACGAACTCCATTTAGGACGTTCCAGATATGTATGCATAGCTAAGGAGATAATCTTTTCAACGGATATAATCCTGTGCCCAAATTCTTCCTATATCAACGGGAATTGTCAAAACAATACAACATTCAAAATCTGTAAGGGTGTTGTAACACCACCTTTTGGCTCTTGGGCCGTGTATCTTTTCTAGACCCATTAGTATTAGAGTTTCACCCTAAGGATGTTCCAATCTCTATATGAACAATAGCCACCGTCATTAGACTTTGGTTTTGATTAGTTTTCATCTGTTATAAACAGTTTCACCAATGGTTTGTTGGATTCCAACTTCGTGAGATTAATTTAGATTTCACAATTGAGTTGCATTCTTTCTTGTTTTTTTTTGTGTTCTTCGATTCGCAGGCGAGGATTAGTCTTTTTGGCGAGATCAATCATGTGTTGCACGGTTGATAACCAGAGGAGAAGTGGTGTTGCGATTGCGGGCTTCGAATCGTGTTGATGTGAGGCCGGATCGATTGTGTATCGCATCTCTACCAAATCGAGAGTAATCACGACCTGATGAAAGATCAGAAACGACATACACATCAAGTGGTAATCAGAGTTTTAGGTATACTATCAGGTTCACATCTATCCTTGTCAAATTTGCATTCATCCTATCGTCCATAGAAAAGCCGCAACAAAAAAAAATAGTAGATTGTTAGGTGTTTCCCTATCCAAGCCGTGTTTAGCCTTTGCATAATTGTGTTTCCGAGTCCGTAGTGTTAAATTTGTGTCTTAGTTTGTGTTTTGGTTGCTGGACTTCAAAATCTTTTTGCATCCAGTTGTTTTCCTTCGTTGTTCATCACTTGCATCGTTCAATCTGTTATCCGTATTCATATCTGTTATCTTGCATCAAAAATTTCCCCAGTCACCCATCCCTTGTTTCAACCACTAACAGATCCCTGCCAACCAAATCACCCATCCATATGCTTCCACCACAAAATCATCTACAAAGTTCGCACGCGATTTCCAATATGAAACTCTTTTCAGCCTTTATCAGATATCTAAAACAGAGGTCCAGCGTTATAGTAATAACTTTCGTTTTTGGACTACAAATTAGACATATAAGGACTTTTCGGATATCTACAGAAAACTTCACATCCTTTGATGATCCTAGATTTTACAATTTCAGAACAGATGTTTCCGTTTTCATGCTCCAAAGTTTCAGGAAAGATTTAACAGAAATTTGAGATTTTCTCCACGTCACATATTTCGTCCAATTGATCTGAAATTTCATCATATACCATCATTTGTTCTTCTGGTTCTGGAAAAAATACCAAAAAAATAAAAAAAACAAAAAAAAATTTGAAGATCAAGATGCTGAAAATTATCTTTTGCTGATTTTCAGGTGCTGAACAGTTTGCTGATTTTTGGAGCTTTATCGTTTGTGTTGTTGCTGCCCTTTGATATATTCATTCATATTCTTGTAACATTTGGATTTTTTATAAGATTGGGCCAGCAACTAGAACATAATACTTAGAACACTTATTTAATATTACTATCTATTATAGAATTGTGTTCTACTAATCATTATTTCAGTCCTCCAAGCTCCACGTACCCACCTTAGATCAGCATTGTATTTGACTCTGCAATTGTTGAATTACCACTCTGGTTTCTCCTGCCACTGGTTGCAATCCTTCTCTTTGCTTTGGTAAGAACCTTGCAAGAGCTCAGTAAGGCGTTTTCTTTTTCAGAATTTTTACCAGCCATCCCACTGTAGCTTTAGGAATAATATTTTGTTCTATCCATATGCTATTTTTTAACCATGACAGGAGGAAAAGGAGGTGAATACAATGTGACTTTGTGGACAATATGTTAGCAAGCCTTGAGAGATGTAATCTACCTCATAGAGATGTCGCACGTGATCAAAAGACGCATGAGGTTCAGACCATTGCTACATCATCTTATTCCACAAGTAATTATATTCTTTCATCTCTTTTTTTATATGATGGTTTAGATTCTATTAAATATATTGCTTAGAAAAGAGAGACGGATAATCTATTTGGACAATGCCGTATGTGTGAAAGGAGAAAGCTTTTGAATGTTGCTAGTGCATTACTAGATAGTGCTTTAACTTGGTGGCAATGTTTATATATAACTAAAAAATATCCTTAGACATAGAGTGGTGCTAAAATTTTAATGAGAGAAACTTTTGTTGATACATCCTCTAAACCTATTTCTAGTTGTGATGTACATTCTTCAGAGGAGGAGCTTTCTAGTGTACCTCCTATTGCATGTAACATTTTGTAGGAAATTGAGATCAAAGAAGAAGATGAACGTGATACAAATGTGATAAAAGAAGAGATACACAATGTTCTATGCATAGCCTAAGATGATATGGATCATAACACGCCAAAAGGTATTGCTAAAAATGAGAAGAAACATATTGCACATCGATCTACAAAAGTTGACAATATTTTAGTTATGCTG